>PVJS01013244.1:0-42389 GCA_004027185.1 Glis glis | reverse complement strand
TTCTGGGCTTTAGGTAATATATCACCTGTAGTTCAGGAAGGAAAAAAGACAAAAAGGGCCATGCATTGGCACTCAGTTGATGAAAGGGAGATCAGAGATGAAATGATATAATTTGAGGAGTAAAGTCCTTTAAATGAAATAATCTCAATGGAAGGAATTCCAGAAATATGGATAAAAGTCCCACTGGGGTTTTTAGCTGACCAAATATTTTACTGTGCATAGGTTGAGACACTGTAAAATATACAGACAGAGTCTTCTAGGAAAGAATAGTTACCAGGTTTCTGCAAGTTAATAATTGCCAGGAGTTCACACAAATTCAGTTTTGAAAGATAATTTTAAATGCACAGAGAGCCCTTACCAGCCATATCTAAGAATTATGGTTAATTATACTTAGAATAAAAATCTGTTCTATTCTAAACTAGTCCTTAGATATAAACATCTTAGGATTTGAACTGGTCTTCCAATGACTTTATTTTCAGAATTAATTTTAAAACTCTTTAAAGGAATATAACAAAATCCAATATTCAGCCATATATAATTCATAATACCCAACAAACAAGCAAACAAAAATGCATAAAAATATGACAAATAAACCAAGAGAAAAATCAGTCAATAGAAATAGAAACAGATATGATAGAGAATTCATCAAACAAATATATTTAATCAATATGAAAAATAAAACATAAATATGATAAAAAATGAGGATGTAAAAAAGAACCAAGTAAAATATCTTCAGTTGAAAAAAACACACATTTTAAGAGAATTTTAGGTAATTTTGAATAAAAGATTTATTAAATAGAATACATAAAATCAGAAAATATCCAAAACAAAAAAGAAAAATCCAGGTATACTGGCACACACGTATAATCCCAGTACTTGGAAAGCTCAGAAAGGAGGATCACAGGTTCAAAGCCAGTCACAGCATCTTAGTGAAACCCTCTTTCAAAATAAAATAAAATTTTATAAAATGAATACTCCTGAGTTCAATCCCCAGTGACAAATAAATAAATACATAATAAGTAAATATTACACATTTACAATATCCAAAGTAAACCATTGTCAACTTAAACTTTATATTCAGGAAAATATCCAAAAATGTAAGTTGTAGCCAGGTGTGGTGGTGCATGCTTGTAATCCCAGTACTTGGGAGGCTGAGACCGGAGGATCCGGGTTCGGGGCCAGCCTCAGCTACTTAGTGTGGCCCTCCGCAACTTTGTGAGACCCAGTTTCAAAATAAAGTATTAAAAATAGGGCTGGGGGTGTAGCTCAGAGGTAAAACACCCCTGGGTTCAATCCCCAGTACTGCAAAAAAAAAAAAAATACAAAAATGTAAGTTGTAAAAATTTTCAAAAAAGTACACTTGATGAAATATATTGACATAAAAGATATATTAAAATAAATTATAACTAACTGTGAATGACTAATTAAATTCCTCCAAAATTAGAGAAGCAATAAATATGTTTATTCTCTTTAATATTGCACCTACTATTCCAGTAATTGCAATGAAGAAAGTGAGTCATCAAATCCCAGATTGTGAAGAATCAAACAAAAATGTATTCCTATTCAGATAACATAATCAATCAGAGATTGATGCTTGCCTGTACTGACTAAGAACTATATCCTGTTATAGAGGTTCTGGGGGAATAACTCAAAAGCTGATTGTAGGAGAAAGAATCGGTAAGACAAACATATACCCTCCAACATAGGCCTTATTATAAAGGGAAAACAAATAGATACAAGACTCCCACACAAAGATGAAGAGGTCACCATCACAACAGAGAATAAAACCTGAAAAGTATGAAAACTTGAGAATGAAGAAAAACAAGGAAACAATAAACTCCCACAACTCAACAAGGTAGATAAGCAATACTGACCTGCAAATAATTCCAGAAACAGAATTTGGAATTTGGATCTTCAATATGATCAAAGGTCTTAGAAATAAAATCAGAGAATGTGTATCAGTTATGAAAGACTCTAGCAACAGAGAAATTGAGGACCTAAAGAAGAACCAAAAAGAGGCTCTGAGCAAAATAAAGGAGACAATAATGAAATAAAAACCTCAATAGAAACCATATTTGGTAGACTAGGCCACATGGAATATAATAATCTTACTCTTAGAGGAGATCTTATTCAAAACTGACCACATAGTCAACAACATAAAGAAGACAATACAACACAAGAAGAATATTCAAGAAATATGAGATAATAGGCATTGAAGAATATCTAGAAACAAAAACTAAGGGACTTAGAAATCTCTTAAGAGAAATAATACCAGAAAATTGCCCCAAAATAGAAAACAAGATGGACATCCACATACAGGAGACATTCAGTACTCCAATTAGATAGGATCAAGGAAAAACTTCCCCACAGCACATAATAATACAAATGACCAAGAGAGTTGATGGAGAGAATTATAAATACATTGAAAGCAAAAGAATGGGTGATATATAGGAGCAAAACAATAAGAATCACTCAGGACTTCTCAATCCAAATCATGAAAGCCAGGAGCAAGTGGTATGATATACTCCAAACCCTGAAAGAAAACAATTTACAACGAGGAATGTTATATCCTGCAAAAAACTTTCAAAATTGAGAGAGAAATTAAAGCCTTCCAAGATAAGCAGAATCTAAAAGAATTCATGACTATCAAGCCGGCACTAGAGGAAATACATTATTAAATAAAGCACAAAGAAGCAAAAAGAAATAAACACCAGAACCAGAGAACAGGTGAATTCCACTAGATGGGGAACTAAGCAAAAGAGTAATAACAGTATATCAAACAGAAAATATAACTAAAAGTGACAGGAAACAAAAATCATCTCTCAATTATAACATTGAATGACAAAGGTCTAAACTCCCCAATTAAAAGACATAGACTGGCAATGTGGATTAAAGAACACAACCCAACTATATGCTGCTTGTAAGAAACTCACCTTACAGGCAAAGATATTCATAGGCTAAAGGTGACAGGATGTGAAAACATATTCCATGTAAATGGAGACTGAAAATAATCAGGAGTAGCAACTTTCATATCCTAAAAAGCAACAAATATTAAGCCAACATTTATAAGGAGATAAAAAGCAGGTCACTTCTTATTAATAAAAGGAATGATCCAACAAAAGGATATAATGATAGTAAACACTTATGCCCCAAATGTGGTATACTCACTTTAAAAAAATATCTCTGTGACATTAGGTCTCAGGTAGACTAAAATACAATAATTTTTGGAGACTTTAACACACCTCTCACACCACTGGATTGATCTTACAGACAAAAGGTCAGTAGACTCTTCAGAACTAAATAATACTAAACCAAATGGACATAATAGATATGTACAGAATATCCTAATGAACAATAGCCGAATATACATTCTTCTCAGCTGCTCATGGAACCTTTGCCAGAATAGACCATATTCAAATTCAAAACATGTAATATAATTCCTTGAATTTTTTCAGATCATAATGGAATGAAAGTAGAAAGCAACAATAGGAATACCAAAAGATTATATAAATACATGGAGCTGAATGATATAGTTTTGAAAGAGAACTGGATCAGAGAAAACATAAGGAGAAAAATAAAAAACTTCCAGGAATTAAACAAAAATAGAAACACAACATACGAAAATACATGGGACATTTCGAAGATGGTTTTCAGAGGAAAATGTAAAGCACTGAGTGCCCACATAAGAAAAATAGAAAGTAACCAAATAAACAACCTAGTCACACACATCAAGGACCATGAAAAACAGGAACAGACTAATCCCAAAGCCAGTAGAAGGCAAGAGATAATTAAAATTAAAGTAGAAATCAATGAAATATAGAACAAAGAAAATCAACAAAACTAAAAGCTGGTTCTTCGAAAAGATAAGCAAAATTGACAAACCCTTATCCAACCTAACCAAAAGAAAGAAGAAAGAAATCCAATTTATTAAAATAAAAATGAATAAGGCAACATCACTAGAGACAGTGCAAAAATCCAGAGGATCATCAGAAATTATTTTGAAAATTTATACTCCAATAACCTGAAATACATAGAAGAAATCAACAGATTTCTAGACACATACAACTTACCTAAACTGAAGCAAGAGGAAATAGAAAAGCTAAATTGACCAATAGCAAGCAAAAGACAGAAATAGCAATAAAACACCTTCCATCAAAGAAAAGTCCAGCTCCAGACAGATTCCCAACTGAATTCTTCAAAACCTTTTTACAAGAACTAAACCCAATACTTCACAAATTATTCCATGAATAGAAAGATATGGAATATTTCCAAACTCTTTTATTAGGCCAGTATCACCTTAATACTAAAAGTAAATAAACATACCTCAAGAAAAGAAAATTATAACCCATATCCTTGATGTAGATAGAGGCAAAAGTTCTAAACCAAATACTAGTGATACACATTAAAAAGTATATAAAGAAAATTGTATACCATGACCAAGTTTGTTTCATTCCAAGAATGCAAAGCTGGTTCTATATTGGCAAATCAATACATGTAATTCACCACATAAAAGGAACTAAGGACAAAAATCACATGGTCATCCCAATAGATGCTGAAAAAGCATTTGACAAAATCCAACAACATTCATGTTAAAATTACTATAGATAATTGGAATATAAGGAACTTACCTCAACATCATTAAGGCAATACAATAAATGCAAAGACAAGATCATAATGCTTGGGGAAAAACCAGCAGAAATTCCCTTGAAAGTGAGGAACAAGAGAAGGATGCTCACTACCACCAGTCCTTTACAATATAATACTCAAGACTCTACCCAGAATAATAAGGCAAGAGAGGGAAATTGAAGGAATGCAAATAGGAAAAGAAGAACTGAAAATATCTGTATTTGCAGATGACATGAAACTACACATAGAGGACCCAAAAAACTAAACCAAAAGACTTCTAGACTGATTATTAAATTCAGCAAAGTAAGGGGATACAAAATCAATTTAAAAAATCAATATCTTTTCTATATGCCAACCATGAATTCACTGAAAAAGAAATCAAGAAGACAATTTCATTCCCAATCTCAAAAACAATATTATTCATAGGAATAAAGCTAACCAAGGAGTTCAAAGACCTCTAAATGAAAATTACAAAACACCTAAGAAAGAAACTGAAGAAGATCTTAGAAAATGGAAAGATCTCTCATATTCTTGGATAGGCAGAATAAATATTTTCAGAATGGCTATTCTACTAAAAGTGATCTAAAATCATTGCAACTCCAAAATAACAATGTCACCAATATTATCCTTCACAAACCTAGAAAAATCAGTCCTAAATTTTATATGGAAAAACAAAAGACCCAAAATAACAGAAGCCATTCTCAGAAATAAGAAACATGCAGGAAGTAGCACAATACCTGACTTCAAATTGTACTACAGAGCCATAGTAATAAAAACAGCATGGTATTGACATAAAAACAAACACATGGACCAATGTAACACAATAGAAGATACAGAAATAAATCTGCACATTAATAGCCAATAGATTTTTGACAAAGGTGCCAAACACATACATTGGAGAAAATATAGCCTTTTCAACAAATGATTATGGGAAAATTAGTTATCCATTTGTAGAGAAATGGAATGAAATCTCTGTCTCACACCCTACATAGGAGTTAACTCAAGATGAATCAAAGGCCTGAAAATTAGGCCAAAGTCCTTGAAATTACTAGAGGAGGGCATTGGTCCAACACTCTAATATGTAGTCACAGGTAGACACTTCTTCAATAAGAACCCCATGACAGAAGAAATTAGAATTAGGATTAGCAAGTTGGATCACATTAAACTAAAAAGTTGCTGTTCATTAAAGAAAACCATTAAGAGTCTAAAGAGAGAGCCTAGTGTGGGTGAAAATCTTTGTCAGCTATTCCTCTGACAGAGGACTAATAACTGGAATAAAAATGTAATTGAAAGACTTAACACTAAAAAAACAAATAACCCAATCAAGAAATGAGTAATCAAACTAAATAGATACTTCACAAAAGAAGAAATACTAATTACCAATAAATATATGAAAAATGTTCAGTTTCATTAGCAATCAGGGAAGTGAAAATCAAAACTACCCTGAGATTCCATCTGACCCAATCAGAATGGCCGTCATCAAGAAGTCAAACAACAATTAATGCTGGTGAGTGAGTGGGGAAGTAGGAACAGTTGGTGGGATTACAAATTAGGTCAGCCTTTATGGATATCAGTGTGGATATTCCCCAGAACACTGGGAGAGATCTAGCTATATTACTCTTGGGTATCTTTCCAAAGGGACTGAAATCAGAATATTATACTAATACATGTATAGCCATTTTGATAGCAGCAGAGTTCACAATAGCTAAATCATGGAAACAAACTAGGTGTCCATCAACAGATGAATGGATTACAAAGTTATGGGATATAGGCACAATGGAATTCTATTCAACAATAAAGAACAAAATTATGTCATTTGCAGGACAATGGACCGACCTGGAGAACATTATCTTAAGTGAGATTAGTCATTCACAGAAAGTGAGGAGTCATGTTTTCTCTCATATGTGGAAGGTAGGGAGCAATGTGGATATGAGAGGGACTTTAGATAATGGAGAATAAATGCCAGTGGAGTGAGGGAGGTGGTCTTGGGGAGGGGGTTGAAGGAGAATTAATGAATGAAACTCTTCCATTGACATTATGTACTTATGTGAGAATACCAATGTCAATCTCCATGTCACATATGGGGAAGGTGTGTATGTGGGGGGAATGTGTAGGGAGCCAGGGGAAAACTCACCAAATGATGTGTGGTAGTATGTCACTATCACTATGAACTATATTATGATGTGAAACTGTAATGCACCAATAAATGTATAAATATATATGAAACACATTGCAAAAAAGAAAACAATAAAAATTTAAAAAGCAAAGAAAAAAACCAACAAAGCTACAAGACTACTACTAGAATAAATGAGTTTAATATTTTGTAAAATATCAGAGACAGTAATCCAAATCTATTATATTTCTATATTTCAACAGAACTGTATGTAAAATTTAAAACTTTAAAAGCATATAGCACTAATAATAGCAACCCAAAACAAAATATTTGGAAAAAAGTTTAACAGAATAGTTCAACTAAAGTATAAGAATTTAATAAAGTACTGATGAAATAAACTATAAATACACAAAGAGATATACAGTTTTCATAAATTAAAACTCTCCGTATTAAGGTTTGGCTTTGAAAATTAGTCAAAAAAAAAAGAAAATTAGTCTATAGATTAAATATACCTATATCTATATTATTATATGTGAATGTATTTTATTAAGCATAATTTATTATTAAAGGAACCAATCAATTTATATGTAATATATGTCAAATATTAAATATCAGATTGAATAAAAAGTAAAGTGTGTTTTTACTGTAGCAGTAGGTATTATTTTCTCTGCTCAGTCCTATTTTTATCACTTTCTCTATCTATAAAAGTTCAAGAAATTTTTTGCTCCTTTTCTGAGCTGCGGCTTTGGTCCCCTTACTTCTAAGGAGAATAGTAAAAGTTTTATAATTTGATAAATTTGCATTGAAAATAAAAAATGTATTAAAAGTATTTTGCTTTATGGTTATGAACTCATTAAGAATTTTTAAGGACATTTTAAAATAAAGTGTAATATTTAATAGATTCAGGTTAATTTGATACATTTCAGAATTCTGATTAGGTACATTCTTTATTGACTAAATATATAAGATTTTCAGGTTAATTTAAAATACAAAAGCCGGACATGGTGGCGCACACTTGTAATCCCAGTACTTTGGGAGGTGGAGACCAGAGGATCAGGGTTCACGGCCAGCCTCAGCTCTCTCGCTCTCTCTCTCCCTGTCTATCTTACTGTCTCTCTCTCTCTCTCTCTCCTTAGTGAGGCCCTCCACAACCTCATGAGACCCGTTTTCAAAATAAAGTATAAAAACTAGGGCCGGGGGCATAGCGCGGAGGTAAAATGCCCCTGCATTCAATCCCAGGTACCGCAAAAAAAAAAAAAATACAAATTATCACTGACCTTATTGAAAATTATATCAATACATTTTTGTCATTTACTTGTAATTAAATTCACATTTGAATACATCTTATTGTGGGACAATGTTAAACATTACTATGTTCACTCAAACAAGAATCTTGTTCAGTATTTTATCATATCAAATAGTCTGAAGGAAAATTTCTATATGTAGTTTTCTGGCTAGCCACTTTCTATCCCACTAGTCAATGAAATCTACAAAGTCCAGATAAGTTCTCATAATTGTCACATATATTTCTTCTCCAATTCTGTAGAAATATGAATTAATTTGCTTTGGCAATTTTTTCTTAAGGTAAAGATACAATTTAAAATGCATGTAATGCATATATACAAAACTAAATATGGGAATTTACATAGAATAAGACATATAGGTTAGGGATTTTTCTTAATTATATTAAATTATATTATAGTAAAACTTTGCTAAAGTGTGTATCATTTCTCAAATGATATTCTATAATTTCTGTGTGAATGAATATAAATACATGCTAATGGTTATTTAATTTATTTTATATATTTTATATGATCAGGTACATAAACTATCAAATTCTTCTCCATTATGAATAATATGATGATAAGCCTCTTTGCAGATGAATCATTGTGCATTTTCATAAGTATATTTTGGAATATATTTCTACTACTCTGATTTCTATGTTAATGGTTTCATTTTTCCAAGATTTTTTTTTTTGCGGTACCAGGGATTGAACCCAGGGGCATTCTACCTCCGCACTACACCCCAAGCCCTATTTTTTATACTTTATTTTGAAACCCCGTCTCACGAAGTTGTGGAAGGCCTCACTAAGTAGAGAGAGAGAGAGAGAGAGACAGACAGGGAGAGAGAGAGCGAGAGAGCTGAGGCTGGCCACGAACCCGGATCCTCTGGTCTCTGCCTCCCAAAGTACTGGGATTACAAGTGTGCGCCACCATGCCTGGCACATTTTCCAAGATATTTAAAAATAGCCCTCCAGACATGTTATTCCAACCTCATCTCCCAGCAATTGCATATGAGAAAGTCCAATTCCCTACTTCTTTCAAGAATAATTTTGATAAAGTGTCTAAACAAAATATATGCTGCTGATTTTATAAATATTGAAAATAACATGCAATTAGTCTGATCTTTACAATAGTCTTTTGGGGAAAGGAATAAAGGAAAAAAAGAAAAGACTCAGTGCTATCACCTTTGAAATCATTTATTATTTTCAATTGACTTTTCTGCTAACCTGTGAGTCTTTTCATTGATAAAGATATGTAGACTAAAACAATTCTATACATATGTGTGTTGAGTGTGTGTGTGTGTGTGTGTGTGTGTGTGTGCGCATGCTTGTGTAGATAGGTTATTTTCCCACAAGATAAAAGCCAAGTATCTAAAATATGACTAGGCCAAAGTAGAAAATATGCTAATATGTAATGACAAAAATGCTTAAATATGTTTGTAAATTAAGAAACATGTACCTACATTGAATGATAAAATTATCAAAACTAGTTTCTTCTATTCTCCGTAACTAAGAAACAAAGTAAAAAATTGAAAAAATATCTCATAGAAAAACTCAAAATCAAAAAAGGGAAGACCACAAACATGAAACAGCTTCTGCAAATAAAGTGCTATCATTTCTTTACAACTAAATATTTAAAAGAATAAATTGAAATTGAGTATGTCTTATAAAATAAGAAAGGATATACTACCACCTAGTGGTTAATGGTGTTGCTCAAGGGTAATATTTTCACTTACAAGTGTTAGAAACAAGGGAGGCTAATGGCAGAATATTTTAGTTTAAAAAGTTCAATAAATTATTAGATTATTTAATTATTAATAGTTTATACTTAACTGTTTCATATTTCTTTGTTTTACCTTATGAGTTTCAATACTTTTATAGCAAAATATAGATGTTAATGAGGGTAGATACATCTATAAAAAGATAACATCTCAACATTTTAACTTCCTTAAGCCAATGAAGATGAAAACAAATGCTCTTGTAGAAAATACAGTGATTAAGTTTTAGAAATTACTAAATTAATAAATGTTATGTTTAGTCTACCTATTAATTTGAATAAATGAATAAATGTTTATTTGACCTAATTATACCATATATGATGAATATTTGAAAATAGCTCTATTAATAATAAAATTGAATAGGAAAATAAAACTACTCTTTTTAAAGGAAATATTCTGAAGACCAGGAGAACATGGTTGAGAATAAAATATATATATATTTAATAATCAGTTTATATCCATATTAGATTTTCTGATAAATTATAAGTAATTTCCACATCCTTTTTCTGCCTTCATGTTTGTGCATGTATGTTTGTATTTGTTCATTTTGTGTGGTTTGGATTATAATGGATATAATTTAACATAATTTCACTGTAATATCTCTCCAATTCAATATTTAGAGGACAAATTTAAGTACTACATAGTGATTGTACAGAGTATTTAAATAAATTCTTTAAATAATTATATGAAATTTTTATTACTTAGAAATGAACTCTACTCAGTTGTCTGTGGTTATTAAATTGGAGTTCAATAATATTTGAATGGAGGAAAGGAAGAAAATCAATTAAATTTAGCCAAGTTGAGGTTGAAGTTCTGTCTTTATCATGAAGTGGAGATATGAAAAATGAGAAGGACGGTAGGCGACTTCACTTCAGGAGCTGGGGTGGCAGAATAAAGAGAGTCTTTTTGTCCCTTTCAATGTCACTCTGATGCATGTTTGGAAATTATATACAGAATAGGAATATCATTTGTAGTAATTTGAAAACATCATCTTAAAGACTATTAATTTATAGAGGTTAAAATGACTCTTTATAATAAAAAGATGTGATAGATTCCAACTATTCAAGCCATGTCCTTGTCATCACCAATAGTGAGATAATCATACAGTATGTATCCCGACATGATACAAAATAAATACACACGACTTGTGTTTTATAATTTCCACTGCCCCTCAAAGTCAGTGTATTCTATATGTCTATAGTCAGACAAATTAAGAGTTATAAACTGACCAACAAGGAAACTGTGTAGGTCATGTTATAAGAACCTATTTTGTGTAAATCAGTCAAAGAAACAATGTGTAGGGGTAGGCTTAAAGAAGTCTAAGATAAATGCAAAGTGTAATGCATACATTTTGATGAGCACTAATTTAAAACCATAGCAGAAAATAGGATCATTGAGATAATTTAGAAAATATAAAAATGGACTAAATATTTGCTGATATTTGTAATTAATGAACATTTTGCAGAGCAAAAATAATAAAGACTATTTTCATTATTAAGTAACTCATGATAAATTATTTAATGATGATGTGTTATGAAGACTATAGTTGTTTCCAAAAACTCCCAAAGAAGATATTGGGACTGCTAGTTGGAGGAAGACTCAGTAGGTGGATGTACTTTAGCTGTTCTTCCCTATCATGAAATTGAATAGAAAACTCTAAACAACATTGTTTCTGCCTCACAGGTTGCTTGGGCTCTGTTTATTTTTAAGTCTACTTTTCTTTATGTTTTATTTAGTTGTCCATTATTATATTTTTAAGTACATTGACCTTTTCCTTTAGCTCAGTCTCATTAACTGTTCATGGAAAATGTAAGGGGTGCAAGTGAGCATCAGAGATGCCCTGCATGTGAAATTTCTGTAGATATTAACAATTCTTTCAAGGTGATTGTACCAATCTACTGGCAGATTAGGGAGAACTCACTGATGCACACCTTTTGCACAGCTGAATGTTTTTCACATTCATCAGAGTTTTGGTTGCTTTTAGTTTCAATTATTTTGCAGTATATGTGGTATTATCTCAGTATGATTTTGTTTGCATTCCTCTGAAGATCAAAATGTTGGAACACCTGCTATGTATTTATTAGTCTTTTGCATAAGATTTTTTGTGAAATGCCTATTCAAGAATTTGGACCATGTTTAATTAATTGTTTCACTTTTTGTTTTGATTATTTTTGTGTATCAAAGATATGTTTCTTTTTTTTTTTTTTTTTTTGGTACCGGGGATTGAACGCAGGGGCGTTCTACCTCCGCGCTACGTCCCCGGCCCTATTTTTTATACTTTATTTTGAAACCGGGTCTCACGAAGTTGCAGAGGGCCTCACTAAGGAGAGAGAGAGAGAGAGAGACAGGGAGAGAGAGAGAGAGAGAGAGCTGAGGAGCTGAGGCTGGCCGCGAACCCGGATCCTCCGGTCTCCGCCTCCCAAAGTACTGGGATTACAAGCGTGCGCCACCACGCCCGGCTTAAGATATGTTTCTTATACATGTGTTACAAATATTTTGTCCTAGAGACGTGGTGGCTGTTGCCCTCATATAACAAGCACTTTTGATGCAACTCATTAATTTAACTTGAGGACATTAAATGAATTTTATTTTCTTTTTAATTAGTGCTTTGAGTGTCTTTTTTAAAACAAAAAAGACACCTAAGGTTGAGATTATATTCATCTATGTTATTTTCCAGAAGCTTTACTATTTTTATTTCAGAATAAATCTTAATTTTAGAAAATGAATTCCACAGATAGCAAATAGTATTTTCACTTAGAAATGGCAAATTTAAATTACAGAAGTCCTTTTCCTCCACAAATTGTAATCATTCTTTGGAATACTTATAGAACCCACAAGTTGTAACCACTTCTCTTAATACCTAGTACATGAAATTAGTTTTGTCTGGCATGTGAAAACAATATAATATTTACCCTTCTATGTCAGGCTCTGTTTGCTTACTAATTTTACTTGTCATTTGTGCTCATCACTGCATGAAATTCTTCTATGTGGATATACTAGAATGTATGAAACTTTCTAGCAGAGAATACTGCATTATTTCCAGATATTTATTATTAATAATGTTGCTAATAAGTCTGATGTCTTTTGGTGGACATTCCAGAGTTTTTCACATATAAAATGGAAGGGAATCTTTGTAACACAAAATATATTTTGTTCAGTATTAGAGGGCATAGAAACTTTTCCAAAATAATTTAACAATTTCGACACTCAAAGCAATATAGAACATATACAATTGATCAAAATCTCCACCAACTTTGATCTTTGTTTTAATTTTAATCCTTCCCATTATAGGGTCTCATGGCATTTTATTATAGCCTTAACTTGTATTAACACTGGTGTATAATTACATAAAATATCAACTTCTTATCAACTATTCTAGAATAAACTTTGTGAAGTGGCTGTTAAAAGCTTTTACCCCCTTCATGGGATTTTCTTCCTTCTTACTGACTTTTATAATATGAGGGTAATCTTAATAAAAGTTTTATGACCTATATGGATTAAGAAATCTTATCTCTTTTTAAATTTTATTTTTGCATTGTAATTATACATCTTGATGAGATTCAGGGTGATAGAGTCTTACATGCACACATTACTCACTGAGCCCTCCCCCTGTTCCTTCCCCATTCCCTCACCCTTCCCTCCTTCCCGTGCTCAGCATAGTGATTGATAAGTGTGTACTTACATCATGACCATTGGGGTGTTTCCCTCTTCCCCCCTCCCATCTCACTCAGTTAGGTCTCCTTCACTCATCTAAGGTTTCTCCTTCTTTGTCAGGAGTCCCTCCCATGTCCCATTTTCTCCCTAGCTTCTGCATATTAGGAAGAACATCCAACTTTTCACTTTTTGTGGATGACTAATCTCACTTAGAATAATGTTCTCCAATTCCATCCATTTCTATGCAAATGACATAATTTGGTTCTTCTTTATGGTTGAGTACAATTCCATTGTGTACATATCTCATAGTTTTGTAATCCATTCATCTGTTGATGGACATCTCAGATGGTTCCATAGTTTGGCAATTGGAAATTGTGAGGCTATAAACATAGATATGCATGCATTAGTCTGGTAATTTGGTTTCCATTCCGTTGGGTGATACCTAGAAGTGGTATTGCTGGCTCATATGGTAGGTTCATTCCCATTCTTCTGAGTATCCTCCACACTGTTTTTCAAAGTGGTTGCACTAATTTGCAATCCCACCAACAATGTTTTAGAGTTCCTACTTCTCCACATCCTCACTAGCATTTGTTGTTTTTTGTGTTTTTAATGATTGCCATTCTACCTGAGGTTAGGTTAAATCTCAGGGTAGTTTTGGAAATAAACCCCACTTTCTTACCCTGTGCAAGAGTCAATTCAAGATGGATCAAAGACCTGGAAATTTGACCAGAGACCTTGCAGCTACTTGAAGAGGGCATCAGTCCAACACTTTAACACATAAGTGCAGGTAAAATCTTCCTCAACAAGACCCCAAAGCCACAAGAAATTAAAATGAGGATTAACACATGGTAATGCATTAGACTGAAGAACTTCTGTACAGCAAAGGAAACTATCAAGAACTTCAACAGATAGCTGACAGAATGGGAGAAGGTTTTTGCCATCTACCCCTCTGATAGAGGACTAAGTTCTGTTATATACAGAGAACTGAAGAAACTCACTGCAAAAAACAAATTAACCCAATCAAAAAAATGGGCAAGTGAACTAAATAGAAACTTCACAGTAGAAATACAAATGGCAAATAAATGTATGAAAAAAAATGTTCAACATCATTAGCAATCAGAGATGCAAAAGAAATCTTCTCTTTAGAACTTCATTTTACCTTCTTGTGGTAATGTGTGTGTGTGTTTGTGTGTGTATGTGTGTGTGTGTGTGTGTGTGTGTGTGTGTGTGTTACCAGGGATTGAACCCAGGGGCATTCTATCTCAGAAATAATGAGTACAGAAATACTCATATATGCATAGTCACCTAATATAGAACAAAGATGGCAGCTCTTCTTCTCTATAGAAAAAAACAATACTCTTCAGTAGATGGTACTTGGTCAATTGCCTTTGTACAAAATGATTTGTAACCATTGCACCATTGTGTGTGTGTGTGTGTGTGTGTGTGTGTGTGTGTTTGTGTGTGTGTGTGTGTGTGATACTGGGGATTAAACCCAGTATTGTTCTATCTCTGAGCAACACCCCCAGCCCATTTTGAAACAGGGTCTCACAAAGTTACAGAGGGCCTTGCTAAGTTGTTGAGGCTGTCCTTTAACCTGTGCTCTTCCCATCTCAGCTTCCCAAGTACTGAGATTATAGGCATGCATCACCATGCCCAGCTGCATTATAGTTTAGATAGTAATTAGTTCACTTTCAATAATTTTCAACATCAAGTATAAAAATACAAAGCTTTTTATTTGAAAACAAACATAAAAATATATTTCTTAGTTCAGTCTGCTATAACAAGATACTATAGATTGGATGGCTTAAACAACAAACATTTTAGCTCCTACAGTTCTGGAAGCTGGGAAGTCCAAGATCAGTCATGGTACTGGAATGTCCACTTTCTGGTGAAGTCCCTTTACCTGGCTTGCAGAAGCCATCTCTTCAAGTATCCCCATATGGCAGATGAGAGGAAAAGAGAGAGAGAAAGAGAGAGAGGGAGAGAGAGAGAGAGAGAGAGAGAGAGAGAGAGAGAACTAGTCTTTCTTCTTATAAGAATGCTAATCTCATTGTAGGAACTCTGTTCTCATGAAATCATCAAAACCTAATTGTATCAACCCTCTCCTCCAGTTTTCAGTTGTAGTTAGCCACAGTTAACCATCAAGTGTAATCTGAAAATATTAAATGAAAATTTCTAGAAAGTAAGGAAAACATAATGAATATATTTGTAAAATATGCATCTGTAAAAATGTGCATACATTATACATAAAGGTAAACAGTCAAAGGATTTAAATGGTCACTGTGCAAAACTGGATATCTAAAAGACCAATAAGCATATGTCAATTTCATTAACCATTAGAAATGTAGTGCTGCCAAAAAATCCAGAAGATCAAAAAATTGCAAAGCTGGTTTTTGAAAGGATTAGTAAGATTGAAAAGCCCTTAGCCAACCTAACAAAAATAGAACAGATTCAAATCTCAAGGATAAGAGATGAAAATGGAGATATACCACAGATAATGTGGAAATACAAAAAATCATTAGAAACTTTTCAAAAACTTATACCCTGATAAAATAGAAAACTCAGAGGAAATTGACAAATTCTCAGTCACCTGCAACTTACCTAAACTGGACCAAGAGGATGGAGAAAAACGAAACAAACCAAAAGGAAGTAAAGAAATTGAAACAGCAATAAAGGGTCTCCCATTAAAGAAATGTCCAGGCCCAAGCAGATTCCCAGCTGAATTCTAAAAGACCTTCATAGAAGAACTAATTTCAATATTCCTCAAATTAATCCATGAAATAGAAAAAGAAGAAAAACTAACAAATTCATTCTAGGAAGCCAGAATCATCTTAATCCCCAAACCAAATAAAGATACCACAACATAAGAAAATTACACACCAGTATAATTGTTGAACATAGATGCAAAAATTCTCAACAAAATATTAGCAACTTGCATTCAAAACAACATCAAGAGAATAGTTTATCATGATCAAGTAGGCTTAATGCTAGTGATTTCAGGCTGTTTCAGCATTCTCAAATCAATAAATTTATTCACCATATTAATAGAGCTAAAAACATAATTTTATCAATAGATGCAGAACAATCATTTGACAAAATCCATAGTCTTTCATGATAAAAACGCTGAGGAAATTAGGAATAGAAGAAATGTACCTTGACATCATAAAGGCTATATACAACAAGCTCAAAGCCAACATCATTATGAATTGGAAAAAAATGACAGAATTTTCCATAAGATCAAGAATAAGAAAAGGATGCCCACTATCACCACTCCTACTTAACCTAGTACTCAAAACTGAATAAAAGTAGGGAAAGAAGAACTAAAAATATCTTTGTGGATTACATGACCTTTCACATAGAAGATCCAATAAACTCATTGAGAAGACTTTTAGAGGTAATAATTTCAGCAAAGTAGCAGGATACAAAATCAACCTACAAAAATCATTAGTATTCCTTTACATCAATCAAAAATCCACTGAAAAAGAAATACAGAAAACAATTCCATTCATAATAACCTCAAAAATGACAAAATACTTAGGAATAAATTTAACTAAGAAGGTTAAATACCTGTATAATGAAAAGTATAAATCACTAAAAAAGAAATTGAATATTTTAGAAGATGGAAAGACCTCCAATGCTCTTGGATAGGCAGAATAAATATAATTAAAATGATCATTCTACCAAAAGCTATCTACACATTCAATGCAATCCCTATCAAAATATCATTGTTATTTTTCATAGACCTAGATAAATTAGTTATAAAATTCATATGGAAAAATAAAACACCCAGTATAGCCAAAGCAATTCTCAGCAGTAAGAACCATGATGGAGGTATTATAATGCCAGACTTCAAATTTTACTACAAAGCAATAGTAATAAGAACAGCATAGTATTGGCACAAAAACAGACACATAGACCAGTGGAACAGAATAGAAAACTCAGAAGCAAATCCCCATATCTATAGCCAGTTGATCTTTGATAAAGGTGCCAAAGACATACACTGGAGAAAGGACAGCCTTTTCAACAAATGCTGCTGGTAAAACTGGCTATCCATATGTACAAAAATGAAATTCAACCCTAACCTCTCACTCTTCACAGACGTCAACTCAGGTTCAAAGACCTAGAAATTAGACTACAAACTTTGAAACTGCTAGAAGAGGGTACAGGGTCAACACCCCAACATACAGATTCAGGTAGAAACTTCCTCAGTAAGACCCCAAAGATTGGGAAATTAAAACAAGAATTAATGAATGGGATAGCATTAAATTAAAAAGCTTCTGCACAGCAAAGGAAACCATCAAGACTCTACAGAGAAAGCCTACATCATTGGAGAAGATCTTCAGCACATACCCATCTGACAAAGGTCTAATACCTAGGATATATAAAGATTTTAAAAATTTAACACTAAAAATACGAATAATCCAATTAAAATAAGCAACCAAACTGAATATATACTTTTCAATAGAAGAAATAAAAATGGCCAACAAATATATGAAAAAATGTTCATTATCTTTAGCAATCAGGGAAGTACAAATAAAAACTACAATGGGATTCCATCTCACTCCAGTTAGGATGGCAATCATAAAGAACACAAATAATAAATTCTGGTGAGGATGTGGGGAAATAGGAACCCTTTTACAATGTTGGTGGGACTGCAAACTAGTACCGTTGCTTTGGAAATCAGTGTGGAGATTTCTCAGAAGATTGGGAATGGAACTACCATATGGCACAGTGATAGTGCTCTTGGGCATTTTCCCAAAGGAAATTAAATCAAAATATTATAATCAGACTTGCATATCCATGTTCATAGCACCACAATTTACAATAGCCAGACTATGGAATCAGTCTAGATATCCATCATTGGATAAATGAATCACAAAACTTTGGTATATACACACAATGGAATTTTACTCAGCCATAAAGAACAAAATTACACCATTTGCAGGAAAATGAATGAAACTCGAGAATATTTTACTAAGTCAGTATACCCAGTTCCAAAGAACAAGTAGATATATGTTCTCTCTTATATGTGGAAGCTAGAGAGACATTTGGAAATAAGGGCAACATCAGATAGATGAGCAGAGACTCCAGGGTAATGACTGGGAGTGATTAGGCAAGGAAGGGGGGAGACAAATTCATGAAGAATGCATAGTAGAAATAATGCCATGCATTTATACAAAATTGCCAATCCTAATCTCAAAGACTTGCAGGTTGAGTGTGTGTGTGTGGGGGGACCCAGTGGGGATTTCAACAAGAGTTGTGTAATTGTATTTTTATGACACTCGGTACCCCATTATGATGTAAAATTACAATGCTCCCAATAAAAATATTTTATTGCATGAAAGAGTTGCAAAAGAATGCATACACATATTTTATTTACATGAATTTCAAATCATAAAAGAATGACCTATGTTTTTAAAAATCAAATCATGGCATGATGGTGAGTAGATACTTGCAGCACGTGCTCCTGAGGGTCTGGTAGTGTGAGTGTTGTGCCTCTTGATCTGAGTGTTCATCACATGGTATTTCCTCACTTCCTGATAAGGCATCCTGTGTGCAAATTATTACATGTGCACATTTCTTATGTACATTTGACCTCAATAATAGCATTACTTTAATTTAATAAAAATTAGTTATCACAAAAAACCTATTATTGTGGTGTGTTAATGATCTATTTTAGCTATGAAATAATTTTATATGACAAACATGATACCTATTGTGGATTATTCTTCCTTAACATTTTCTTCTCTTCTGTTACTAATTTCTGTTTTTCTATTTCTTTTATTAACCCTTTTCATGGTGTACATACTTTTTTAGCTAATACCTTGTTAGCTACACTTTCTATATTATATTTGGAGAAAGAGAACCCCCTGTTCTGCAATCCAAGGTATAGTGCATCAATTGGAATCTCTTAGAAATCTGATTCCAAATGCACATAATTTGCCCTTCACAAATTCATAGCTGTGAAGGTGCCAAGAAAAACAGAATTTAATATCTTATCAAATTCAAATGCATTTTTGTGCAGTTATTAGGGGCAGGAGTGGGAGGAGCAGGACCACCCGTAATTAACACCACTGGGAATAACATTCAACCAACATTGCATTTGAGTTGGTGGATAAACACATATGCTTCCTGGAATCTGGTATAAGATTGTTCTCTGCTATCTTCCAGAAATCCCCAATGGGATAAAAGTCCAGTTAGTTATCCATTTCAATAAGCTGCTTGTTAGTGTCTTCCTTATTGGCCTTTATTTACCCCATCTCATTTCTCCATTCCCTATTGTTTTTCATGGATTCATCTCCCAATTGAACTTTTTTTTCTATAGGATGCTGTCTCTGAAATCAGCCTAATGTGATGGTAACAGTAAAAATGGAATCAACCTTATATTACAAAATTCACTAGTATACTTACTAGATTATTGGAGTTTTTTGAAGAATTCTAGAGGAATTATCTGAGAAATGTTCTGATCCTACTCACATTTATTGCTTTACTCTCTATCTTTGCAAATATACAAGCTCATTAATTAGGATAACGAAAGAAAAAAATCAATGTCTATGCTTTTATATTTTTCAAAACAAATTATTGTTTTATTAAGATAGAGCACTTGTTTTATTTATAACAGAGAACAATATTTAAACTGATATATTTCTGTTTTTCTTTTATGATATAAATTTTTCCTCACTTCTTTATTTTTGATTATATGTGTTTAAATGTGAAAATTTTGTGGTTTTATAGGAATTGTGTTTTTTCTAAGACTTCTCCAATGAATGGGGATGTTAACAAACAAATGATAATACTCTAAATAGGAACATAAACAGTATTATACTGTGTGACTTTGCCAGCATTGTTTTACTGTTAAGGAACCAGAATATCATCTAATATTTAACCCTGTCAGTGTATGATATTCAATGACTGTTCCTCAACCTATTTTTACAAACAATATTTATGCTTTCTTAGGAGAATAAATGTGCAAGAATATGCCATCAGCAAGTCAATGGCATTTATAAATGGCCAGAACAGAAATTTGAGCAACAACTCAAATTTATTTGCAGTATCTTCACTGTAAAACTGACTTCTTCTTATACCAATAACTTTTAAGTTACAATGAATAGCTTAATGGTAGTTTACTTCAGTTTTTGCCAATTCAACTGCCTTGTCAACCATAGCCAGAGTTTCTAACTATGAGCAATAAAAAACAAAAGGACACCTAAATACCTAAAAATGTTAATATTGGGGCAAAAATGTTAGAAACAATACCAGTGACTCTCTTATTAGCAGCGAATGAAAATTCCACAACTTTTCCTGCTCCAGGAAAGCTGGAGGACAGGTTGGTGAGGGAAACCTGGTTGACTCAAAGCTGGCTTTGAAAAAGATGGTGGAGAGCTCTCTCGCTCTCTCTCCCTCTCTCTGTCTCTCTCTCTCTCTCTACTTAGTGAAGCCCTCCACAACTTCGTGAGACCCGGTTTCAAAATAAAGTATAAAAAATAGGGCCGGGGGCATAGCGCGGAGGTAGAATGCCCCTGCGTTCAATCCCCGGTACCGCAAAAAAAAAAAAAAAACAGCACGATATTGGCACAAAAACAGATGCATAGACCAGTGGAACAGAAGATACAGAGACAAATACACACACTTAGAGTTAATTGATCTTTGACTAAGGTGCCAGACACATACATTGGAGAAAAGACAGCCTTTTCAACAAATGGTGTTGGGAAAACTGGTTATCCAATTGTAGAAAAATGGAACTAAATCCTTACCTCTCACCCTGCACAGGAGTCAACTCGAGATGGATCACAGACATGGAAACTAGACTAGAGACTGAAATTACTAGAGGAGGGCATAGGTCCAACACGCCAACATATAGGCACAGGGAGAAACTTCCTCAACAAGACCCCTAGAATTCAGGAAATTAAAACAAGTAATAATAAATGGGATGGCATTAAATTAAAAAGTTTCTGCTCATCAAAGGAAACCATCAAGAGTTTAAAGAGAAAGCCTACAGAATGGGAGATATTTGCCAGTTATCCCTCCAATAGAGGACGAATATATAGACTATACAAATAACGTAAAAGACTTAAAAACAAATAACCCAATCAAGAAATCTGCAATTGAACTGAATACATACTTCCCAAAAGAAGAAATACAAATGGCCAATAAATACATGAAAAAATGTTCAATATCAGCAATCTGAGAGATGCAAATCAAAACTACACGGAGATTCCATCTAACCCCATTCAGAATGGCAATCATCAAGAAGTCAAAAAATAATAAATGCTGGTGAGGATGTGGGGAATTTGGAACTCTTCTCCCACTATTGGTTGGATTGCAAATTAGTTCAGCTGCTATGGAGATCAGTATGGATATTTCTCAGAAAACTGAGATTGGATCCACCATATGATCTTACTATACCACCCTTGGGTATCTTTCCAAAGGAGCTGAAATCAGAGAACTACAGTAATACATACATATATACACATACACCCATGTTCATAGCAGCACAATTCATAATAGTCAAATTATGGAACCAACTCTGGTGTCTTTCAACAGATGAATGGATCACAAAATTATGGGATAGCCACACAATGGAATTCTACTCAGCAATAAAGAACAAAATTATGTCATTGCAAGAAAATGGAAAGATCTGGAGAACATTATGTTAAGTGAGATTAGCCAGTCACAGAAAGGGAAGGGTCATATGTTTTCTCTAATATGCAGAAGCTAGGGAATAATGGGAATACCAGAGGACTTCAGATAATGGAGGAGAGACGTCAATGGAGCCAGGGAGGTGGTCGAAGGGAAGGAGAGGGGAAGAGTGAGGTTCACTGAAGGAATTGCTACCGCTGGCTATGTGTACATATGTGAAAATACCAATGTCAATCTCAGTAGTCTGTAAGGGGAAGGGGGGAGATGGGGAGGCAGCTGGGGGAGAGCACCAAGTACTGTGTGCATGTATGTCATTGTCAACATGATTCACATTATGATATGAGACTGTAATGCACCGATAAAAGCATTAAAAATAAAAAAACTAAATATGCTTGCAATTTTAAAGAAAATAATTTAGAATGCCATGAGAAAGTGGTATTTAAAATCAGGGAATGGGTTAGGGAAGAAGTTGGGAGGAGAGGAGGAAGTAACTTTAAGAGAAACATCTTTCCAAGAGAATTGAAGAAGGCAATTATGTTTAAAAAGTCAGGATGAGAAAATGAAGTAACTTTAAGATAAATTTCCAAGGGAATTGAAGAAAGCAATTTTGTTAAAAAAAAGACACTTCCTGGAATTGATCTGATAGAACAACTGACCATTCCTTCACTTTCCCTCTACACTCACAGTCATGAGAACAGAATAAACAAGGACAATTCATAGCTATTGCTCCAGAGGGCTGAACTTATTTTTTGGAGAGGGGATATTTTTTGTCTTCGGTTCTACTTGGAAATGCTGAGTCAAAGGGGCAAAAGAGCAGAGAAGGAGGAATTATGGGAGAGTTCTTTCCTCTTAAGACCCTACTCCTCAATCCTTGCCTTTCCAATGAACAACTTCTTGGTCACCCACAATTTCATGCATTTCACATCTTTTCAGCATGATGTCCAGCTAATAGGAATAATATTCTTTGTTATATTCAGAAGGTTGAAAATTTGTGGCATTATGTATAGAACTGTCATGTGCCTGAGGCAGTATGTTTTTGTATCTGTTATGGGAAAGCAAACTATTCACTGATTGTCAGTGAAGGGGAAAAGAGATATTCAACATTAATTGCTGGATACCTGCTACTAGTGACAGAATTGATTAGCTCATTAAAAGATTTCCATAGAACAACTCTAATTGTGTCATGGAGGCAGCACTACTCCTACACATTGATAATGACACTAAAACTACTGATATACATCCTCTCTCTCTCTCTCTCTCTCTCTCACACACACACACACACACACACACACACACACACACACACATACACACACACACACAGGAATCAGGGGTTGTTTGTAAGTAATGTGTGTTGGTTGTAAGTAAAATTGATATAGTACAGTAATTCCTCAATGTAGATTCTTCAATGAAGATCAGAGCTGCCAGCGGGCATGGTGGTGCATACCTGTAATGCTAGTACTTGGGAGGATGAGACAGGAGGATAACAGGTTCAAAGCCAGCCTCAGCAACTTAGTGAGATTGCAAGCAACTTAGCGAGACCTTGATTTCAAATAAAAAATAAAGGGCTGGGGGTATAGCTCAGAGGTAGAATGCCCCTGTGTTCAATCCCAAGTATCACACACACAAAAAAAAATTAGAACTCCCTTATATTGAGAAATTGGTATGCGTTTGTTACATTCCAAATTTGACACTGGCAAACTCTAGCCAGTGCACCAAATCTAACTCTATTTCTGTTTTGAAAATAAACTTTTATTGCAATACACCCAGTAATTCGCAAATGGTCTATGATTACTTTTATTATCCAATGGCAGAAATGAGTAATTTCAACAGAGATCTTATGGCCAACATGGTCATAAATATTCATCATCTATCATGAATAGAAAAAAATTAGGTAAACCTTGCACTAAACATTTATGTGAAGTTCTACTACCAATACCAGTAATCAAATTTCTTTACACGAACTAGTTTTTCTTCTTAGTGTTTCTATCAATTTGATATATACAATCTAGTTGTTACACACAGCAAGGGGTTTCTATTAAATACACGAATATTTTGGAAACTGTAATTCTAAAAGCTTCTGTGAAATAAACTTCAGGTTCACTATGGGATATTTTGTTTTAGCATTTCTTTTAAATTCTAGGATTGTTTTTCATGAGTCACAAGTGATTTTGAGGACATTGAAAAGGTCAGAGGTGACCATTTTTAGACAACTACATATTAAACTTGCTTTTCTATTAAGAATATTAATTACAATTATGCTAACTCAAGGTTTTGGTGGCTAACTACTCCCAATTAACTTCTCTCGCCCTATAATGCTCCTGTCTCCCCCTGAGTTCAAGGAGCTTGCTTCAATTGTATCTCTTTCAGACCACACTTTGAAATTTTCATTTACCAAAATCTGGCAAGCACGCAGGTCAGGGAACACATGATGTTTCCACATGTGGTGGAGAAGATGTGCGTGTGTTTGTGTGCACATGTATCCTTGGACATGAAAAAATTGGCAAAGGTACTCCTGTTTCTAAATTCACTGTTTTTCTGTCTATAACTTACTTGAATTCTCAGCAGTAATGTAGACTTTTACAGAGAGCTATAAATACCACACAATTCCTCCTCATTCAGTTCCTAAAATCTAAGCCCCAAGTATCTCCAACTATCTATGCAGTCTGGCTGCTTGTATCAGGTAATCTATCACCACTCTATTCTAAATCATATACATCTCTTTCTTCCATATTATATACAATTGTTTCACTCTTCTCCACCTGTGAGCTACATAGGTGTGGCCAACATCTTTCTTCCCAAAGAAATACCGATAATTTATGCTTCTGTATAAGTTTCTTTGTTCCTTGGAAAAGATGAAAGCTCTTTGGTGCAACTTGAAATTAAACTCCTGTCTATCTTTCAGTTTCATCATCTAGCACTCTGCCTCTTGTTCAAACACAATGTAAACCCGGCTGTCTCTCAGCAAAGGATTAAGGACGTGTTTCATGTGTCTAGAATTATCTTATGTTTTCTTTCCATCACATTCATTTTAATTACTTGCTGCTAAAACACACGTGCAAAGAAGAGGACTCTGCTGTAATATCAATCATATTTGAATGACTTATTCAATGCCAGAAGCTCCATCAGAGATAAGAACTTGCTTGCTCACTGGCACATAGATAATTAGCTGCAAAACGGGGCCAATATGTGCATGTCGAATAGAATGTCTTTTCCCCCAATATTGTACTCACTTTGTTTTTAATTCACTTATTAAAACCCTGAAGTTAGATTTATTATACTTGTAATAAATTTTTACATAAATATGAAAATGCAAGCAAACCCCACTGACCAACAAGTTTAAGAATTTAAGAACTGAGCTCTGATCTCCTTATAATGAGTTAATCAGAGCTTTTTCTTTTTTTACTCTCTAACTACTATGATGTCTAAAAAATATTGATGTGTTTCCAACACTGTTTTAATAAACTAGTTGCTATTAAATAATTCTCAAACTAGAGATACAATTACAGGTTTAGACAATGGATAGCTATTTGGATCCACAAATTTAACAAGTACAGCTGGGACCTATTACAGGTCTCCAATAAGTATTCAGAAATCATACTTATACATGTAAATAAGAGACAACACAAAATAAGACTAATATTATAAGCCTGGTGAGTCTTGTTTCTAGTTATCTAACTAAGACATTAGATTGTTAGGTTCCCATGCAAAACATACTTGCATGGGCAGCCTAAGAATATGACAGAAAAACAAATCACTGTGAAATTTTATAACATAAACATCTATTTATTATATTTTCACTATTCTGCACAGCTGAAACATTAAAATAGTCCATTTTGGTTGTCACAAAATTCCCAGTGAATAGTGCTTCCTGTTCAATTCATAACACATATCAAAAAGCAATTAATAATATTATCTGGGAAATTTTAATATTTTCTTTTATGAATAAGCTTTGGATAAATTGCATTACTCTGCTTGCCATCACAAATAAATTACTTGCTGTAATCTAGTAAGTGGTGATGATAAAAAATGTGCCAAGAACCTTTGTTTAGTTACACTGAAACAAATTAATCTGTAATTAAATGGTATATTTGTCTTATGCATGCCTTTCCCTGACTACCTTCCAAATAGGTTATTTTACCCAGCAGCTTCTGGTATGAGAATATGTATTCAAAGATAATAATCCCTTTGTTGTGAGCTAAATGTTTGAGTTTCTCCAAATTCATATGTTGAAATCTTAACACACAATATGATGGTTTTTGGAAGTAGGACCTTTGGGAGATTAAATTTTAATGAGGCCCTGAGGGTAGTCCCAAAGATTAGCATTCTTATAAGAACAACAGAAGACAGCAAATCTCTCTCTCTCTCTCTCTCTCTCTCTCTCTCTCTCTCTCTCCCTCTTCCATCATGTGAGGACACAGAGAAAAAACAATATTCTCTAAGCCAGGAATAAGATTTGCTAGATGCTGAATCAGTCAGCACCTTGAGTCTGAAATCCCCAATCTTTAGAATTGTGAGAAATGTCTGCTGCTTAACCCAGCTATAACATTTTAGAATAACAGCCCAAGCTAAGATACTCATAATCATATGTAATGTTAAAGGAAAATTTGTTGTGGGAAACAGAAAAGTAAATAAAGAAAAGCAGAGAGAAATACATTGCTATTATAGTTAAAATTAAAGAAAGAAAATGAAAATTAATTCAAGTTAATAAAATGTACCATTTCAGTTCTTGTGTAGAGAAAGAAAACTATATATATGCACTAGTGGGGTAGATCCAATTTCTTCCACTTTATTTAGCAAAGTTAATATATTTTAAAATATATTTTGACCTGGGAAGAATAGTCAACAGCTAAAGTAAGTAACAGAAGAAAGATATTTGACTACATTTTGATAGATATTAAATGTGGAAAAAAGAAAAATCATCTGGTATAATTACTATGGATAACAAAACAAAGTTTTACATGCATTATTTAAGACAAGACAATGGTTAATATTTAGTATTCAAGAGAATGAGGACTAGAAATTGAATAGAACAGTTTGGCATGTTTTATAATTTAATATATTATAAAATGCCATTGATATTAATTTATTTCACATGAAGATAAGATCACCATATAGGAGGGTTATAAGAAACATGAATAAGCTATTTAATTGGTTTGTTTTTATTATTACAAATTTCTCCATAGGACAGATCTCAGCTCCTAACAAATTCTCCTTCCCAGATATGTACAGAACTCAAGACAGTGGATTCTGAGGGAGAGTCCAATGGCACATTCAGTTAATTAATCCCAGACACCTGTTCCTACTTTACATGCAGCCTTTATGATAGACTTTGAAAATACTCAGAGAAGGCAGTAAATAAGGCTTCTAATCAGATTGTATATGGATTAAATGTATTTTAAGCCACCTTTAGTATCTCTTTCTGTCTTTTAAAGCTTGACTGACAGATTTTATTCCACATAAAAAATCTTCTGATTGAGTGTACCTTAGTTTGCAAACCCAGAATTCAAATTTTCTACAAGAACATGTGGGTTCAATCCAGTTTCTTTGCTGATATTTTTTCCATTAAATTAAGAAACATGGTAAAGTACTTATATGTTCTCCCAGGCTTTCTGTTGTAGGCTGTAGGTCCTTTTAAATCCTAGAAAGGCATATATTATCATTTTTGTAGATGCTTCCAATTTTTACACTCCTATTGTATACATAATGGAATGTTATTGAAAATGAATAAATTCCTTTAAAATAGACTTCTTTTTAACTTTAAATACTTTTGCTAAAAGTTGCTGTATAAAAAGCCACTGAACCAGGTGTGGTTGTGCACACCTGTAATCCCAGTACTTGGGAGACTGAGATAGGAGGATCGCAGGTTAGAAAACAGTCTCAGCAAGTAGTGAGACTCTCATCTACCTAATGAGACCCTGTTTCCAAATAAATAAAAAAATAGGATGGGTGTGTATCTTGGAGATAGAATGCCCCTAGGTTCAATCCCCAGTACTTTAAATGAATGAATGAATGAATGAATAAATAAATAAATAAATAAATATTGCTGAAGTTTACTATCATCATCATAATAAAAGGGTTAAAGTCAAAAGTTGAGGCCTACAGAATGATTTTTAGGTAATTATTCTCAAGACATTGACCATGTACTTTAAAATTTAGTTTAAACTATCATCTCACATTTAGTAAGTTTTTTACATGAAAGATATTTTATTCCATTGAAAAACCACCATTTTATAATCACTCCGTATCTGTTATAGAGTGCTATTTTCCTAATCACAACAAATACAATTAACAAAGCTGTCAACTGCATGAGATTTTCAAAGTTTATGTCTTATTTTTACTGTGGTACTTAACCTTTAATTTAAATACCATTGCATTTTCCTCAAAATACCATGTTTCTTTAATGAGCTCTGCACATGATAAGCAAAAAATTTTGTTGGTAAAAACTTGGATGAATAATTACAGCCTCATTAAAGTGCAGTCTTCAGAGAGTCTCCTAATCATACCTCCGTGGATTCTCTAGCTGCAGAAGCAAGTGCAGTGTCTTTCATCACTCAAGAACTGAAGAGCAATGCCATTTCTAGTCTATGTAAAATATATAACATTATAAGATACGATGTATTTGATGCCACTTCGTGGTCACAAAAATAATCACCAGGCTGTTTCCTCTTAGGGCTCTTCTGTATAAAAATGCTTAGATTTATGTTTTTTCAATCTAAATAACACTTGAACATAAACTTTTTTTGACTTACTGCCTTCTGAACAGCTTCAGATTCATATCTGTAAATGGTGAAATCTAGTTATATAGATCATTAATTTTCTATGCTTGAGAAGGGGTAAGTACCAGTAAACCTAAATCATTTCACTGAGTCCTTGATCCAGCCTAGACTGTCTTCTAAAAGTGTTTTCTATGATGTACTTTCAATTTTAATAATTTCAGTTCACTTGCATAAAATAGCTAAGAAAAATTCAGTTGGCTTAAACTTCTAAAGTGTGGCTTCATCTCATCTCCTTCAATAGACACCTGCAAATAGCAGTGTGGACTCTAGGGCATTTTGCTAAACACAGTCCAAGGTCTCTGACATCACTAAACACTTCCAATCCTGGCCCTTTATAGCATTCTGGAAAATTGGAGAGTTTCATAGTTTTTTTCTTTTATTTTTTCTTTGCACTGCCATCAAAAACTGAAAGGTTTAGAGAAGGGGCACATCAGTCAAATTCAAACTTTCTCTTCTGTAATTGTAGGGACAACATTATCTTCTGGAAACCAAACTCCTCTGAATGTGTCAATTAATCAAATAGGGCGTCCTTTTTTTTCTTCCTTTCTTTTAATATACTTTTTAATTTTTTTCATTTTTTTACGGGTGCATTGTAATCATATATCTTGATGAAGTTCAGGGTGGTAGAGGCATACAAGCACACAGCACTCATTGAGCCCTCCCCCAGTTGCTACCCCACTCCCTCCCCACCTTCCTTCCCTTCCCCTGCTCAGCACAGTGATTGACTTTGATAGTTTGTGTATGTACATCATGACCATTGAGGTGTTTTCCTCTTCCCCCTCCCATCTCTCTCAGTCAGGTGACCTTCTTCACTCATCTAAGGTTTCTCCTCCTTTATCTGGAGTCCCTCCTATGTCCCATTTTATTGGTGTACTGTAATGACACATAATTCAGTTCAGAGTGTTAGGGACATACATGCACACAGCACTTGGTGAGCTTCTCCCTGAACCCCACCCCTTAGATTCTGAGCCTATTAGTTATTTCAGAGAGAATTATTGCTATGCTTCAATCACTCATTAATCCTTTCCTCAAATATATCTTTTATTGAAAAACTGAAATTTTATGTGCCAAATGACAAACTACACATCTCTGCAGAGCTTGATTGCCATGGCACTGGAAGGCACTGCATCACTGTGCCGTGTTGCCCATCAAAACAATGTAAAAGGGAGGAAGCTGCTCTTTATATGGTGCATTATTTTATTTGCACTATTTTTATTTTTCTGTATTATAAAAATTAATGCAAGTTTTTGATCTAAATATTTAATACACAAGATACAACCTTTATGATACCTATTATAATTCACTTTTGCATTATAAATTATATACATTTAATATATATATACATAATATATTACACATTTAACATATACTCATATATTTATATATTATGTTATATCATATACAGTTGATGCTATTCTGACTATAATTTTATTGAGCACAACCATGTTACATCCAAATTTATTAAATTGAAACAATGGGAACTGAAGAAAAGCCTATGAGCCTTAAAGAGACACTCGATTCATGGCCCAGTGAAAGCAATAAAACCAATTTTAATAAATGATAAGACACTCATAGTACACTCATAGTATCTTACATGTAAAAGTGCTATTTTTTGTCCACATACAGCAATGTGCACAGCATGGCAAGGTGCTTCATTATCATCAGTGGAGTAGATTTGTTAAGCTGCTGATGATTTGGGTGGTAATAAGCATGCAATTTCAGATCAAGTACAATCAGTCAACAATTCATATAACATTCCAGACCTTTATTTTTTTTCAGAATACCAAACCTGACAATATGGTGGAGTTCCTGGACCTGTTCAAATATGAGGTATATTTCTCCAATGACATAACTCTATAACTAAATAATCTGAAGTGAGATTAATCACTTTGCTGTTTCTTTAAACACCCTTGCAGTTGAAAGAAATATATTGAACCGATTGCAGCTTATTATATGAAAATTATCTGACATTATTTATAATTTCAATAAAGTGCCTGAATTATACCGCTTCTCAAAGTTTACATGCTGAGCTTATATTACTGTAACATTTAGAAAAAAAGATGGGGAAAATGTTGGTCCATAGTTAATAAATATGTTAATATTTTAAGTATAGCAGCTTTTCTCAGAACTATTTTATAATTGACATCTCTAAACAATGACTTAAAATAACTTCTAAACTAAAGCTTTCAGGAAATAATAGAATTTCACTATTCATTTTTTTCCCTATGGCTTGGCTATGGCTTGACTGTCCCCCAGGGACTACTGTGGTTGGTGACTGGTGGTGGCATGAGGAAGTGCCCTGGAGGAGGTGGGGTCTAGTGGGGAGTCCTTGGGTCACAGGGTATTTGCTGTTCGAAGGTAGATCCCCTGCAATCTTTTGAGTTCTCCCAAGATTGTGATAAAGGAGCAAACACACGTCCAGCCCCTGCCATTATCTCTGCTACAATAATCACTTGCTGGTTCCTAAAAGCACTGCCATCATTGATATCCACTCTATGTGGTGATTCAACCAAGGGAATCATCTTGGTCACAGAATCTACACCTTGCTCTTTAGACTTTAAGCCTCCAAAACTGTGAACTAAATGAACCATTTCTTCATAAGTAGCTTGTGTCCAGTATTTTGTTATACTAACACAAATCTAATAAATGGACATATAATTAATTGATAGGATTTTCTTTTACATTTATATGTGTCATTAAAATTTGGAATAGAAATATATGTATGAATTTTGAACTCAAACCTATTGAAACATGTGTGTGTATAGTAAGGAAACTGAAGAAACCGGAAGCTAATTATTTTCCCAAGAGCTCTTTCATAAAGTGGCTGCTAATAAGGTATTCTATATTTTTTAAATTTTACCTAGGTATGTGAGTGTGTGGATATGCATGAGTGTGTACATTCATGCTTTAGTCTGCTTTAATATTTAAGATTAAAGCAAATTTGGAACAACTGTTTGAGTTTCTTCATCTCAATTTTATAGAACAACAAACTCAAGTACTAACTGATAGAACAATTTTTTGATGGAAACATTTTGAATAGTATTCGGAAAATAAATGGAGTTCTTATAGTCGATATAATTCCCATCAGCAAGGGATTATATGGAGAGGGATAGAATAATTTCCCACACGGTAAATTTTCCAACATCAAGAAGGACCTTCTTTTTGGAATTTAATGGTAGATTTAGGCTCAATTAAATTAGGTATAGGTTATGTAAAAAGGATAATTATATTGCTCATTACCACTACATTTTGGAATTGAGGCAGTTCATCTTTCTACCACAATTGAAAATGAATTGGAAGGATGCCTTAAGCAGTTCCACATTTGAAAACCCTTATTTCCCTCAATGCTGGCAGCTCTACTCTAGATGGGTAATGCCTGGCCTGTCCAAATGAACAATATGATCAAGACAGGCACATGCATTTGATTGATCTACACAGAGTAACTGAAACGGTCAGTGATCTTCCTTGATTTCTGGCCCTCAGCTGTGTTATTCACTAGCATTCTACTTGCACTGTCAGTATTTCATATCAGTGTCAAAAAGTGGTCATTTTTTCTTCAGTAAATAGGATAATGGTATGTAAAAGCTGAAAGAGACAGCAAATATTAAAACAATTTTAATCTCCAGGAAATTCACATTCTATCATAGATTGACAGCTGTTCTCCTTTTCACAGGATTATAAAAAATCCACTTTCAGATTGTAGAAGTTGTCAATAAGCATTAGCCAAGTTAATTGTGTCAAGAGTCCTGAAGTCAGTCACATCTGTGCTCCGTTTCCTCAAAGTAGGATGACATTGTAAAAGTAAAAATATAATTTGTCAACACACACTTCTGTATAGCCTTCTGTTTCCCTAAATTCCAAGCACTTGGAATATTATTACATGGAAGGGGAGAGTGGAAATACAAATGGGCAGAAGTTGGAAGGTGAGATTGTTATTTCCTCTGAAGCCCGTTCATCATGCCGGCACCTAGAAAGGTGGCAAGACTGAAGGCTCCTGGCAATTCCCCTCACTGCAGCCTTTGAAACTTAGTTGTTGGTTACTGCTAGATCTTAACAACTAGGGTCATGCCATCCTCTGTGGCAAGTAAGAGAATGGGAAGAGGTCTTTAAAATGCATTTCAGGATGGACTAGAGAATATTAAGCTAAGTGAGATCAGCCAGTCTCAAAGCCAAGGGTTGTATTTTTTCTCTCATATGTGTAAGATAGAGAGAAAATAGGAAACAAAAGTGAACTCAGATAAATGAGGAGATAGGAGACCAGTAGAATAGTGGGAGAGATGGTGCAGGCCTGTAATACCAGTACTTGGGAGGCCCATCCAGGAGAATTGCAGGTTCACAGTAAGCCTCAGCAACTTATGAAGCCATCTACACTTAGTGTGACCCTATTTAGAAATAAAATAAGGCTGGATGTAGCTCAGAGGTAGAATGCCCCTGGGGTCAATCCCACTACCACAGAAGAAAAAAGAAAAAAAAAGAATAATGGGAGATGAACAGGGGAGGGAAGTGGAGAGGAAGAAAAGGAGACTTGAAGAAGGAAGCATTCAGATAATGCTATGACCACATATGAAGGTATCACTACCAATCTCAGTGACATTTATGAGGAGCGAGGGTTGTGAAGGGTGGGATGCAGAGGGAAATACACCGTGATGAGTGCGTGTATATTTGTATCACTTTGAACCTCACTATGACGTATAAGTGCAATATCAATCAAAGTATAAAGTTTTATTGATAAAGTATAAAAACAAAAGAATCTATCCTAAAACAGAAAAAAATAAAATGCATGTTGGGTGATTTAAAGAAAAAAAAAGCAATAAGTGGTATTTCCTATCCCATGATTCATGCGCAATAAAAGCTCAAATGTATTTAATTATAAAAATGTTAGAAATGACTTACAGCTATAATAATGACAACTATAATAATGTATGCATGATTTATAAAAGATGTAAATTGTGATGTCAATAAACTATAATAATGCATTCATGATATATAAAAGATGTAATTTGTGATGTCAATTACATAAAATCTGTAGGAAAAATAAAATGAAATGTAAAATTTTTGTACCTGGTTGCAATTAAGTTCTTATCAACTTAAAACAGATTATTACAACTGTAAGATGTTTTATGTAAGTCTTGTGGTAGCAACAACAATGAAAACCTGTAGCAGATAAAAAGATAAAGAAAAGGAATCAAAAGAGCATCTCAGGAGCTGGGTGTGGTGGTGCACACTTATAATCCCAGTACTTGGGAGGCTGAGACAGGAGGATCCGGGTTCGTGGCCAGCCTCAGCTACTTAGTGAGGCCCTGTTTCAAAATAAAGAATTTAAAAAAATAGGGGCTGGGGGTGTAGCTCAGAGGTAGAATGCCCCTGGGTTCCATTCCTAGTACTGCAAAAAAAAGCACTACAGGAAATTATCAAATCATACAGGCGATACCAAGAGAAGAAAAATAGAATAAAGAAATTCTGAAACAGTCAGAAAACAGTTAACAGCATGGTAAAAGGAAGTTCTTACCAATCAACAACTACTTTAAATGTAAGTGGATTAAGTTCTCCAAACAGAAGACAGAGAATGGTTGAATGGATAGAAAAATAATCAAGATTCAACTATGTGCTTCTTACAAGAGATACATTTTAGCCTTAAGAGACACATACAAACTGAAAGTAAAGAGATAAAAAAAAATTCAATGTAGATAGTAACCATGTGATTATACTTCTATCAGACAAAATGGAATTTAAGTTAAAATCTGTCATGAAAGAAAAATAAGTTCATTATCTAATATTAGAAAAGTCAATTCATCAAGAGAATATAGTAATGATAAGTATAAACACACCCAGCATTGGAGCTTCTAAGTATATAAAGCAAATATTGATAGAGGTAAAGGGGAAAATAGCAGTATAATAACTATAAGATATTTTATACTGCATTTTCAATAATAGACAGACGTTCCAAGAATAAAGTAAAAACAGAAAACAGCAGACTACAGTAGCACTACAGACCAAATTGCTTTAGCAAACAGAACATTAAATTCAACAGCAAGATAATATACGTTCTTTTCTTGTATGCACAGATATTCTCTGAAATATATCAAATATTAATCCATAAAACAAATTTAAGAAAACTGGAATGATATCAACTATATTTTCTGACCAGAATGATAAAAACCTAGAAATCAATAGCAGGAAGAAGATTGAAAAATTTATAATTATGTGAACATTAAACATTCCATTCCTGAACAACCAAGAGCTCAAAATTAGAAATCATTACAAAAAATTTAAAAAATCTTGAGATAGATAAAAATGGAAACACAACATTAAAAAATCTTATAGAAGCTGGACATGGTGGCACATCCTTGTAATCCCAGTACTTGGGAGGCTGAGACAGGAGGATTACAGGTTGGCAGCCAGCCTCAGCTACTTAGTGAGGCCCTCTGCAACTTAGTGAGACAATGTGAGAGAAAAACTGTTGTTGGACGGTGACTCTCTTTTACACCCCGGCTAATGAGAATGGAAATGCATGGTGTATTGTTCAGGGCTCACTAGATTAACAGAATTCACAGAATGAGTATATGAAAAAGGGATTTATTAGATCAGCTCACTATGTAGCCCTGAGTTTTGACTGCACGTGAATAATCAGAGAAATCAGTAGCTGGTCAGGTGGTCTAAGAGCTGGAGCCTTAGGATTGAAGCAACCACCAATTCAGTCCAGTCCAAGATGTGAAGATAAGGAAGCTCTTCAGAGAAACGATGGTAAAGTTCAGTTTGAAGGCTGGAGGCCGACGATCTCAGACGAGAGAAGAAGATCAAGAAGCTCTTCAAGGAAACGGCAAAACTGGAGACTGACGATCTCAGAAGAGAGCAGATGCGCTTTCTTCAGGAAGAGTCGTGCTCCCTTTACGCGGCTTTCTCCTTCTTTTTATCTAAGTCCTGCACCTATCAGAACCCTGCTGCCCACATTTAGGGCAGGACTTCCGGTTCAATCTGCTGTTACACAACCAAAGTTACATGATCTTAGGTGGGTCAAGTTGACATACCAGACCAACTATTACACATGGACATGTAAAATTTTTATGTTTTATGTTTTTTTAAAGGCCCACTGATATCCTTCACGTAAATTAATTCTTATAACATGACTATGAGTTGAATTGTGTCCTTCCTATTACCTTCGAATGTGATTGTATTTAAAGTAGGTCTTTTAGATGTTCAACTTAAGATGAGGTCATTGGTGCAGACCCTAATCCAATATAACTATGCCCTTGTAAAAAGGGGAAAGTTGGACACTGAGACAGACAAAACAAAACGAAAAAACGCCATGCGAATATTGGAGTCATGCTGCCATAAGCCAAGGAACTACCAAAAGCCAGGAGAGCGACCTGGCACCAATCTTTTCTTAGTGCCTTCAGAGGAAGTGTTGTCCTGCTGACACCGTCATCTCAGATGTCTGCCTCTAGAACTGTGAGACAATAAATATCTGCTGTTTAAGACAAAAAAAATAAAGAAAGAAAGAATAAAAATAGGGCTGGGGGTGTAGCGCAGAGGTAGAATTCCCCTGGGTTCAATCCCCAGTACCACACACACACACACACAAAAAAAAAATCTTAGAGAAGAAAGCAAAAACAGTTCTATGTGAGAAGTTTTTCTGTTTTAAACTTTTATTGGTGCAGTGTAATTATACATCATTGTGAGATTCAAAGTGATACAAACATACATGTGGGGGGGGAGTGGGGGGGAGGCGGGGGGCAGGGACACCAAGAGCTGTGTGCATGTATGTTAACACCAAATTGATACTCATTGTGATGTGAGACTACAATGCACAAAAAAAAACATTAAAAAAAGCTAATGAATAAAATGTGCATCTTAAAAAAAGAAAAAATTAAAGGCTACTTTATATACAATATCTAGAAGAAATACTTCAGAATATATTTAACAAAGGAGGGGAAAGATCTTATCACTGAAAAACCATGAAAAATTGATGCAAAAATTGAAGAAGATGCAAATAAATGGAAAGACATTGTGTGTTCATGGATCGAAGACTCAATATATGTGAAATGTCCACACTACCTGAAGTGATCTACAGAACGAATGAAATCATCAAAATTCCGGTGATATTTTTAACAGATATAAAAACACAATTCCAAAATGTATATGAAAACACAAAATATCTTGAATAACCATCACAACTTTGAGGAAAAAGAACAAGGCTGGAGGCATCACAGGACCTGATGCTAAAGTGTATTGCAGAGCTATAGTAAAGGAAACAGCTACTAGAATAAAGCAGACATATGGACTAATGAAACATAACACAGAGCCCAGGAAAAAATCTGTATTTTTACAGGAAATCGATCTTTCACTACATTCTCAAGGAAACATAAAGAGGAAAGGGTGGTCTCTATAATACATGATGTCAATAGGGATGCATATCCACAAATTAAAAAAGAAAAATGAAAAGAAAAATAAACTCAAAATGGATTAACAATTTAAAAGTAAGAACTAAAACTGCAAAACATCTGGAGAAAAGCATGAGAGAAAAAAATTTATTTACAATGATCTGGGGGCTGTGCACTATAAATATATAAATATTTATTTGTCAATTATACCTTAATTAATCTGAGAACAAATTTCAAATATGTTTGTGTCTATTTCTAGGCAGTCCATTCTGTTCCACTGATTTGTGTGTCTATCCTTCAGCCATTCCCACACTGTTGTATTTTAACTATATTTTAATGTTAAGTATACTAACCTCTTTTATTTTGATTCCTTCAAGGGCTCTAGCACCCTCCTCCTCTAGACTTGACACATCTTTTTTTTTTTTTTTTTTTTTTTTTTTTTGCAGTACCAGGGATTGAACCCAGGGGCATTCTACCTCCGCGCTATACCCCCGGCCCTATTTTTTTATACTTTATTTTGAAACCGGGTCTCATGAAGTTGCAGAGGGGCCTCACTAGGTAGGTAGAGAGAGAGAGACAGGGGGAGAGAGAGCGAGAGCGAGAGAGAGCGCGAGAGAGAGAGAGAGAGGGAGAGAGAGAGAGAGAGAGAGAGCTGAGGCTGGCCGCAAACCGGGATCCTCCGGTCTCCGCCTCCCAAAGTACTGGGATTACAAGCATGCGCCACCATGCCCGGCCTTGACACATCTTTTCTGAAATTAATCTTTTTCAGGACTGGCAAGAATGTTGGATAGCTTCTGTTTTTTCTTAAACTTGGTGGCTAATTGTATTTAGGCTTTTATTTCATTTTTTTTTGGGGGGGGAGGTTCCCCTCTCTCACCGAGCCACAGCAGGCAAACTGCTAACTTACCACCTAACTGGTGCTGATGCAGACTGTTTCTTTTATCAGTCTTACTATTCTAGAAAGTGAAGGGTCATATGCTTTTTTCTCGTATGTGGAAGCTAGGGAGTCATAGGGATGTCAGTGGGACTTCAGATAATGGAGGAGAAACTCCAGTGGAGCCGGGGAGGTGGTCCAAGAATGGGGGAGAGGGAGAATTAATGAGGGAATCACTTCCACTGACATTATGTACATATGTGAGAATATTAATGTCAATCTCAATACCCTGTAGGGAGGATGGGGGAGTGGGGAGGGAGCCTGGGAAAGCCCACCAAGTGCTGTGTGCATGTATGTCACTATCACTATGAACTACATTATGATGTGAGACTATAATGCACCAATCCTACATATATACATATATGATATATATGACATATATATTATATATATGATTATATATCATATATATCACTGAACAGAATGCTCTAGATGAGGTCTGATGAAGAAAAAAATAATTGTGAAACTATTGATTTCCTTATTCTGGATGCTATGTTTATTGTTTTATGTTTTTAATACATTATGCTCTTAACTAGGTTAAAAAAAAAGGAAAGGAAAGAAACCATAATTATTGACTTTTGCCTAGTTGCTGTTGTCAAGCTTTCTCTTCCCAAGGTCTTCCTACCTCAGTTTGCTGCTGCAGGCCTCCTTTTACTTCATTCTCAGGGATGGAGTCTCAGCTTAACAGAAACAAAGCGCGCGCGTGTGTACACACACACACACACACACACACACACACACACACATGAAAGTCCTCACAGCCAGGAGGTACACACAGGTAGAAGAAACTCTCTGTTTGCTCTTCCAGCCAGCAGCAAACAAGAATTCCAAAGAAAAGTCTCCCCCCCCTTTACTTTCTCTTTCTTCCTTTTTTTTTCAACAAAGCAACCACCTATTTGAAACTGATATTCTGAGATTTGGAATGGGAAGGAAGGTCAGCAGGACCCCATTTCCCAATCTAAGAGACTCCAAACAAAAAGTCGGAGAGTTTACTGGCAAATCCTATACAATTCCCCCAAGCCAATAGTCAGGCCAAAAGCTCAGTCCATCCCCCTGCCCAGCAGAGGGGGCCAAGGAAGGAAGAAGATGATAGCAACTTCCTGAGGGGCCTGAAACTGCAATTTACATCATGGAAACTTTCTCAAAGTAGAGGGTGTCTTGATATTTCCAGAAAGAAAAACATTGATCACCTTTATGATAAGAATTACACAAACTATTTGATATCAGTGAACTGCTATTGCCCCACCACACACACACACACACACACACACACACACACACACACAATTTATGCCATGTTAGAGATACATTGATCTCTTTGATATTTTGTCATTGAATTAGGTCTTCCCAACTTTTCTGCCCTTACATTCTCATCTCAATTACCATATCCCTTGTGTAATATTTCCTATGTTTTAATTTCTGTACCTCATTCCTCCCCTATTATCCCTAGGTCTTCTCTCCTTCTATTTCCATATCTTCCTTACTTTTATTCTTTTTCCCAAATCAACTTAATATGCACTCTTTAATTCACAATCTATACAGACTATTCTACCTTACACCCCACTGTCATTTCCTTTGGGAATATGGAATGGTAGCGATTTTTAGTGATTACCTTTATAGTGTATATTAAGAGTTGTTTTGCTCTTAAATTACCATTGTTACCTGCAGGTGATACTGGGATTTTTATTTTTAATTTGAAGAATTTGTCCAAAATCAAATGATTTCTGTTCTATGGGATATGTTGAGGTTTGTTTTGTTACATAAACATATTTGATTTTGTATATACATTTATACTTGAGATGATTGTCTATTCTCTTCTTGCTTTACTGTAATATTAATATGTGTTGCTAACTATACTTCAAAATGCAGTATTCAATAATACATGTTATCTAAATATCCTCTATTTAACATCTACTTTGTTACTTGTACCAATCACTGACTACTATACTAAGCATATATATATATATATATATATATGCTTAGTAGTCAATGATATATATATAGCTTAGTATAGTATAATATATAATTTATAATATATTATTATACAAAATATAATATACTAATTATTATATACTAATGTTATACTTAGTATAATTATATACAATGTTTATACTTACATTAATATACTTATAATAATATACTTAGTATAATAATATACTATTATATATTATTATACTTAGTATAATTTATATTTATATATATATATATATTTTTTTTGCAGTGCTGAAGATTAAACCCAAGGTCTTGCACATGCTAGGCAAGTGCTCTACCACTGAGTGCATCCCCTGCTTGCTTAAATTTATTTTATGGAGTAAACCTAATCATTTTTAAAGAAACATACTGATTTTGTCAGTTCTGGCTTCTGGATCTGAATCTCTCTAATGGATTATACATTGTTTTCATTCAGAATGGTGACAGCCTGTTCTGAGCAGACTTTGATTGTGGAAAACAGCCCAAACATGGTCTTGGTCATTTCAAGTACATTTATTGCAACTGTGACCAAGACAGGCTCCTTGTTTGTTAACACTCCACACAAACTTCATACAACTTGTGATATTTTAGGGCAGAGAGAGGGGGTGGGGAGAGAGAGACTAAGACCAGACAACCTGGAAAGCAGGTTGGGCCCTCCCTTTACCACGGAGCTCAGCTGGCTGTGTCAGGGTCTCAGGTCCAGGTCAGTGGTCAGTCTGGTCTGGGCCTTCAGGGTTGACCTTATCCAGTGCTCAATCAATATCGAAGGTGAGGACTTGCCTAATGACTCCCAGCATAGCTGGCTGGGTCACTATTCAGCCTCATTTTAGGTGGTTGGAATAGCAAGGTGACAAGGTTCCTTTGCAGAAGAAGCCATGGTTTTTCAGTCTCAGGTATTGACAGTTGTCCTCAGGTTGCTAGGGACTCCATTTGGTTGCCAAGGCATTACAGTTGAGTGGCAGGCATTGCACCTCCATGCTGCCTGCACGTTGCCTGCGCTTTGCACCTTGTGTCTGGTGTCTGTGTGTTGCCCCAATACTCTGGGTGTGTAGTGTCATGCCTGTGTGTGCTGTGAGAGTTACACTTGCACACTACACATCATGCTGGAGTGTGGTGAGCCACACCCAGGTGTGCTTTGGGAATTAATTCCTCTTTGGCTTTAATAGAGTCCTTTTTAAAAGTATGTGCTTTTTATAGAACCTATTATTTCTATATAATTTAAACACATTCAATAACATATTCAATTTCTGCATATCTTTTCTTCTCCATCATTTATGTCAGGTATTCTTAACCTTTTATTGTGTGTAAAGACCCAAACAATAAATCATTTCAGTCTTGAGAGCCATAAACTTTCTTTTTCAACTACCCAAATTTACCACTGGCTCACAAAAGCAGATATAGACAGTATGCAAAAGAATGAACATGGTTAAATTACAATAATATTTTATTTACAAAAGGAGTACTGAGATAAGCCTGGGAGAGGGGCACAGTTTATACATCCTTGATCTACCCAGCCATTCTGCTTAATTTAGGAGGATCACATGGATTTATGCTCTGTAGTTTTTTCTCTTTTTAAGAATTATTTTAAAGAAATAAACTTCTTAATATGTACTCATCAAGTGATATTATATAAATACATGAGAGAAAAGTGTTAAATTAGCAAATCTATTTTACAAATGAAGAAATCATAGATTAAATAGGCTAAGTAACTTGCCCAAGATCACGGAGCTGAGATTCAAGCACATTCTGCCAAGCTTTGTACTTTAATGACCAAACTCTATAATCACTTATCTTATTCATCTGCTAAACAGACATTTATTGATTACTAACCATTAGTTAATGTGCCATTTTATGCACATCATCAGATTTGTCATGGTCAGACTGCTTATTTACCTTCTACTGACCTTTGGAATAGGCTCATAAAGGGTTCAAGGGAAGCCAGTATTATTAAAGCATGAATAAAATCAAAAGACCTACTAGGGAATGTTATGGTGGTTAGAACTATTTTTAAGAGGAGCAAACACACAATATGAACATTGAAATAATTGTGTGGTATCATTATGCTAAAGACCATGACAAGTTCATTTCCATTTCTCTGAAATAAAGTACTTAGCCTGGCCAATAAGGAATTGTATTAGAGAGTATTTGAAAAGTAACTAAAATTGCAACTGAGATATAGGAGATTTGGCATTTTTTCCTTCTATGGATCAATGGGAATTTTTTTTTTTTTT
>PVJS01013243.1:0-42414 GCA_004027185.1 Glis glis | reverse complement strand
AAAAAAAAAAAAAAAGAGAAAAGTAGCAAGTATGAGGGAGATGTTAAAAAACGTATAAACAATGCATGGAGAGGTTCTTCCATATGTGATTAGTGGATTGAAAGAAAATAAAATGTGCAAAACTTATTGTGAGATATAATGTTATTTAATGGTGAATCTATGTGCTACCTAAAAATTGTTACTTTTTTTGTACTGGGGATTGAACCCAGGGATATTCTACCTCTGATCTGTACCCCCAGCCCTTTTTAATTTTGTTTTTGTTATTTTGTGTATGTATTGTGTGTGTTGGGGGGGTACTGGGGATTAAACCCAAGGGCATTCTACCTCTGAGCTACATCCCCAGCCCTATTTTATTTATTATTTGGAAACAGGGTCTCACTAAGTTGCAGAGGGCCTCACAAAGTTGCTGAGGCTGGCCTCAAACCTGCAATCCTCCTGTCTCAGCCTCCCAAGCACTGGGATTACAGGTGTGTGCCACCATGTTAGCCTGATATGTCTTCTTTTATTCTTGATTTTAGTATTTTAAGTCTTCTCTATTTTCTTCTTGGTAAATTCATTTAAATATTTGTCAATTTTATGTTTTCAAAGAAGCAACTTTTGTTTTCCTATTGTATATTTCATTATTTTTTTACCTAATCTTTATTATTTTCTTCCTTATAGATATTCTTCCATATCCTTTCTTTTTATCTTTTTTCTTTTTCTTTCTCTCTCTCTCTCTCTTTTTTTTTTTTTTTTTTTTTTTTTTTTTTTTTTTTTTTTTTTTTTTTTTTTTTTTTTTTTTTTTTTTTTTTTTTTTTTTTTTTTTTTTTTTTTTTTTTTTTTTTTTTTTTTTTTTTTTTTTTTTTTTTTTTTTTTTTTTTTTTTTTTTTTTTTTTTTTTTTTTGTGGTACTGGAGATGGAACCCAGGGCATTCTACCTCTGAGCTATACCCCCAGCCCTATTTTATTCTTTTATTTTGAAATAGGGTCTCACTAAGTTTCTGAGGGCCTCACTAAGTTGCTGAGGCTGGCCTCAAACCTGTGATCCTCCTGTCTTAGCCTCCCAAGTAATGAGATTACAGGCGTGCCACCAGGTCCAGCTCATATACTCTTTTTAAAAAGAGAAAGCCAAGCATTTGACTTGACTCTTGCTTTTGCTTCTGCTTTGTCAGTCTTCCTTGTGGCAGTAGATTCTTCATGGCCTACTACCCCAAGAGGGTTATAGACATTCTTAGGAAAAGATTAATTATTCTGCCACATACACATTACTTATTTCACTTCTGGTCTACAAAGATCTATTTCAGGAGACAAGTTGGGAATGAAATTTTCCCTAACATTACCCTCAATAAAATCTGGGGTATTGAGTCTGACCCTAGTGGTTGTTTACCACACATCCTCTTTTGGAATTCCTAGAGGAAGAACGTTATCTAAAAATCAGATTCCTCGGGTCAGGCATGTGCAGTGCTCTAGTAGACAATCTAGACATTTTGAAGCATCTTTTGAGCGTAAGGGTCATCCTTTCTCTGACAACTGACCCCAGTTTGGAATGGGCAGCCCTGATCGTACTGTGTGACCCTGTCCTTAGCCTTAGCTGATTGGACCAGTAATGGATATCTGACTCAAGCTGGACCAATTATATTTCTCTCTTGCAAATTTGAAATTGCAACTAAGAAGCAACCAGTCCTCTTCTGGTAGTTGGAACTGTTACCTATGAACTTGAGAGCTGAGGGAAGTTATATTTCCCCATGAGAATGTAAAAAACAGGGAAGGCTGCTCTGTAAGTAAAGAGAAACATGTTCCAGATCTCCTGAGGGAAACAGAAAGAAGACGGTGCTTGGGTCCCTGTTTCTGTTTCCCTGCTCTGGTCCCACATTGAAACCTAGTGGTTGTCCTGACCTCAGTTCCATAAGCACTTCTGTGTCCTTATAATAAATTCCCCTTTGCTTCATCATCACCATTATCACCATCATCAACATCATTTTTTTATTTATTTATTTATTTTTTTGCGGTACTGGGGATTGAACGCAGGGGTGTTCTACCTCTGCGCTACGCCCCCGGCCCTATTTTTTATACTTTAATTTGAAACAGGGTCTCAAGGAAGTTGCGGAGGGCCTCACTAAGGAGAGAGAGAGAGAGAGAGAGAGAGAGAGACAGGGAGAGAGAGAGAGAGAGAGCTGAGGCTGGCCGCGAACCCGGATACTCCGGTCTCCGCCTCCCAAAGTACTGGAATTACAAGCGTGCGCCACCACGCCCGGCTACATCATCAACATCATGATCAACAAAAAATAATCAAATTTCCTAAGCATTTACTATGTTTCAGGTAGAGTTCCAATCACATTACCTAAATTATTTTATGGAATCCTCTCAATAATTTCAAGCCAGGTGTGGTGGTGCACGCCTGTAATCCCAGTACCTGGGAGGCTGAGACAGGAGGATCCCGTTCAGGATCTGCTGCTTAGCAGCAGCCTTAGCAGAGTTAGACTTGCAACTCCTCCCTCCTCTCATGTTGACAGCTGCCACCATCATCCAGTCACTCAGGCTTGAAGCCTGAGTCATCTTTTAACTCAGAACATCACAGTACTAAAAATTTTTGAAAAAGTCATTCTGTCTTTTCCCCAAATACCCAGTACTCGTACTGTCTCTCAGCTTCTTCAAACGTGTCTGAGCTCTGTCTCATCCTGCCTGTTCCCTCTGAAAGGCTCTGAATTTTGGCATCAACCTCTGCACTGGTCTCTCCCCTGCTAGTCCACTCTGTTTATTTGTGCCAGATAACTCCTTCTAAAAACACTCTAGACTTTCTATCCTGCTCCACAGTTCGTTTCACTGGATTCTCCTGATGACCTTAGAATAAGTGCTTCTTTGACTCTTGAACCTGGACTTCAGGAACTCCTGTGACCAGATGTTTACCATTTCTCTTGATTGCTCTCTTACTCTCCCAAAAGAAATTCTGAGCTCCAGCTGAGCCGGTTTACTGTAATTATTATTGTGTTCTTTAAATAAACCTTGCATATTAGTCATCAACCCACAGAGTGACAGAGGAGGAAACTGAGGCCTCAAAAGGCCCAACGTCACACAGCCACTAGAAGAAAGCACAGCTCTCCTTCCCCTGACATTGTACTTCCAAGCCTGCACTGCGCTTCCAGTGGATTTTATTTTATTTTGTACTGGAGATTGAACCCAGGGGCATTCTACCTCTGAATTATACCCCCAGCCCTTTTTATTTTGAAACAGGGTCTCGCTAAGTTGCTGAGACTAGCCTCCAACCTGTGATCCTCCTGTCTCAGCCTCCCAAGCACTGGGATTGCAGGGCATTTGCCACCACGCCTGGCTCCTGTAGTGGATTTTAATGACTGATTCTTTATGACATGTGAGTGTGAACTTTAATAACTTTTTGAAGATAAATAAGGGACAGTGCTGATCTGGAAATAAATACTTAATTTACTGCCTTCTGCTGCTGCCTTGAAGCTCTGGGTCTCTAACATCTACTCAGGCCTAAACCAGTAGACAGATTATTATTTTGAACAAACTGGAGGGGGACGAGGTCAAAGGAGATGTAGTTAAGTGTCCTGGGAAGGGAAGTCCAATAGTGGACTCCCCACTTTTGTAGCACCAGGGTCAGACTGGCTCAGCTAAAAATGCCCCTTCTTTTTTTTTTTTTTTTTTTTTTTTGCGGTACCGGGGATTGAACGCAGGGGCGTTCTACCTCCGCGCTACGCCCCCGGCCCTATTTTTTATACTTTATTTTGAAACCGGGTCTCATGAAGTTGCGGAGGGCCTCACTAAATAGAGAGTGAGAGACAGGGAGAGAGAGAGAGAGAAAGAGAGCTGAGGCTGGCCGTGAACCGGGATCCTCCGGTCTCTGCCTCCCAAAGTACTGGGATTACAAGGGTGCGCCACCACGCCCGGCTCCCTTCTCTCTGGTCACCATCAAGCTTCCTAACTTCAAAACTCCCACAGCATTCACTCAGCCTTCCTGGTTGGGATTTAAGATTCAATCTACCCCAACCCTGAGATCATTCCCTTTGACTCTTAACCCAAGGTTCAATCCAGAACCCACTTTCTGCTGTATTTCTTATCTGGTAAAGCTGGAGACAGGCAAATGCCAAACAGCCAAAGACAAGCCAAAGACAAACTAGAATGCCTAGTCACTCTTCAGCAAACCTTTATCATAAGCCTACTGTGTGCTAGGCACTATTTGATGGCAACCCTCTTAAAAACAACTATAATTTATTGCCTGCTTAGTGTGTGCCAGGCATAGTTTTGAATACTTTTATAGATATAGGCATAGATAAGGAAATAGATATAAAGATGTGGACATAGATTCATCTCATTCTTACAACAATCTCATGAGAAAGATTCGTTGTCGTTGTTGCTGCTGTTTTTGTTAGTGTTGTTTTGTTTTTGTTGTTGTATATATGAGCATACTGAGGTGCAGAGCAGTTAAGTAACTTGAAAATGACACAAAGGCCAAGCACGGTGGTACATGCCTGTAATCCCAGTATTGGGGAGGCTGAGACAAGAGGATCACAGGTTCAAGACCAGCCTCAGCAACTTAGCAAGACTGTTTCAAAACAAACAAAAAAACCCACAAATTTTTAAAGAGGCTGGGAGTATACCTCAGAGATAGAATGCCCCTGGTTCAATACCCAGTACCACACACACAAGAAAGAAAAGAAAAGAAGGAAATGACACAGAGCCAAGTGGCAGAGCTGAAATTTGAACCCAGATGGTCTGGTTACAGAGCTTTGTATTCTTAACCCTAGTTCCCTATTGATAGAGCATCCTAACCCAATGTCTATGCATATCACTGCATTTCCTTTTTTAAAAAGCTTAATTTAAGGTAAATAAATAAAAAGCTTAAGCCAGGCATGGTGGCACACACTTGTAATTCCAGTACTTGGGAGGCTGAGACTGGAGGATCGCAGGTTCACGGCCAGTCTCAGCTACTTAGTGAGGCCCTCCACAACTTAGTGAGACCCTGTTTCAAAATAAAGAACAAAAAATAGGGTTGGGCTGTAGCTCGGGGTTCAATCCCCAGTACCGCCAAAGAAAAAAAAAGCTTAGTTTAACAGACATTGCTAGTAGTGGCAAGGTGCTTGGCCATGTGGTAGATGCTGAAAATGCACAGAATCTAAATGCACAGAAGACAGGAGGGACTTTTCCCTTTGGAAGCTCACATGTCAGCAGGAAAATAATAACAACAGCCGCATGTGCCACTGTTGGTGGTCTATGACTTACTCTAAATACCTCAGCGCAGGCCATGTGCTACATGAGTCAGCTTCAACAGCCTCCTTAGGACTATTTGATCAATTATCCAAATCAGGAATCAGGGCAGTCAGGGGCCTTTCATCAGAAGCGCACAGTCCAGAGGCCGCTACTATCCTCAGTTCAATTATTTTCATGTCCCTACATGCCCATCTCCTCCCTCGGAATCCCTAGGCAGCTTTTACAAGTACAGATTCCAAGCCCAGGCTCCCCAGGAATTCTGTCTTAACTGTTTTGCTAAGGGCTCAGTCATCAGTTTTTTAAAATTGTGTGTGTGTGTGTGTGTGTGTGTGTGTGTGTGCATTTACTTATATAAATATATTTTATTTACTTACTTTTGTCTTTTTCTTATGGAACACTTCAGACATACAAAATTAGAAAACTAGCATACTGAATTCCCGCGTATCATCAGTGTCAACAATGTTGACTCTCCTGGCTCCCTGGTTTTGTCTTCCAGTTTCTTTTAATAGGCAGCCAGGGTGGAGATCACTGCTCTAAATTAATAATCACATCATGACCCCTGCAAGCACAGAAGCACGTGCTGGTTATAGAGAAGGCAGGAAGGGGGACAATGAACTCTGGCCACGAAGGGAAAAGGGGGGTTTCTATGACCCCTCCCTAGCTCCTGGGGTCCCCAGGGCTAATGGCAGGTCTGGGACCCCAAGCAGAAGTGCTTTTCCAGAGAGGCCCGAGAACCCAGGCCAGGAGTTGGGATCATGTGCCCACACACAAGGAAACTAGAGGCCTTCTCAAATATATATATTCCATTGCATTAAAATGGGATTAACTAGATTAGGCAAAGTAACATGGTGTAAATGTGAGAGCTTATTTTTGTGTTGAAGAAAAGTCAGATGTTAAAATAATTAAGGAGCTATGGGGGGAAATAAGAAGAAAAATGGAAGATAGGTGGCGACTAAAGAGGAATCACATTACCAGAAACTAAGTTCAGGGGAAAGGGAAGAAAGTGAAGAGGATACAGGGAAGGGTAGCTAATGTCTTCCTCTCAGACACTTGGAGGGGTGATGTAATGGCCGAGCTGACTGAGGGCAGGAGATGGGGCATCAGGCCTGAGCGACTCGGCCGGGCCTGGAGAAACCACACAGAAAAAACCTCCCTCCTCAGCGACTCTAGAGTCAAAGAGAAAGGGTCCTGGCTTGACTGGGGGGAGAGGCAAACGAAAACTGGAAAGCGGAACTTGAAGTCTGAAAAATCCCAAATGTTAACCTTCTCCATCGCTCAAGGGTGTGTGACTCACCACATCAACATTAGCATTAGAGTCGAATGGATGTCTAACGATTAGCAACTAGATGTGAGACCCATGGGAGGTGCTGGGACCACAGCAATAGTCTCCCGGCCTGGAAGTGCCTAGAGAGGGGCCCAGAGAGCCCAGGGAGGTGGTCCCAGCCCCGCAGGAAAGCATCAGTGCTGATGAAAGGACGTTTGTACTAGCCTTGAGGAATAGGCTGGATGGAAACGTGGGGCAGACAAGCCCTTGGCCCCACCCCTGAAAACACCTCTCCCCGCGCTGGGGATGGGGGGGGGCAGGTGAGCCCTTGGCCCTGCCCCCGGAGACCCCTGGCACTGGGGATGCAGGGCGGGCAAGCCCTCGGCCCTGCTCCCAGAACCCCCCACCCCCGCCACTGGAGACGCAGGGCAGGCAAGTCCTTTGCCCTGCCCCCAGAGACCCCCAGCTCTGGGGATGCAGGGCGGGTGAGCCCTTGGCCCTGCCCCCAGAGAACCCCAGTACTGAGGTCACGGGAGGATGAGTCATGACCTCACACAGGAGGGACTCCAGACAGAGAGAGAAAAACCTCAGATGAGTGAAGAAGGCAAACTAACTGGGAGAGGCGGGAGGGAAGGAGAGGGAAACAAACTGGAGCACAGGATGGACTTACACAAAAATATCAAAGTCAACTACTATGCTGAAAACAGGAAGGAGGGAGGAGGGAGGCGGGGGTGGGAATTGGGGGAGGGCTAATTGACCAAGGAGGGCATGTATATGTCAACCACCCTGAAATCCTTCAAGATGTATGATTGCAATGCACTAATAAATTTTTTAAAAATCTAAAAAAAAAAGGGTAGAGGAACTCGGGCCACTGAGGAAAGGTTTGGTTTTCAGGCTGGATGGATCTCGCTGTGTGCTGTGTGTGTCCCGGGCTCCCCAGCTAAGTGACATAATCACATGACAACTGGCAACTGTGTGCTGTGTGGGAGAGAGCACTTTGGGGAAGGATGATGTCAGAGGAGTGAAGCAAAAGTGAAATCAAGTCTCGTGATCCCGGGTAGATTTCTGAGTGGGAGACACGTCGGGGTTTGGGGTACGACTTCAGTGACAATGAGACTGCCGACAGCCTGCTCACACTTCTGCAGTCCTCAAGATTTGTGTGGAGTCTGCAGGAATCAGGGGTGGAGACTAGAGAGACGACCGTGCAGGAGCTCCGGGATGGGCTCCCCTGCCCTCCCCAGGCAGTTCTCCCATTCTCTCCCTGTTCCCATTGCTATCCCCTGGTTCTGGGCCTGGTACCTCACAGGCCCACTGATGACTACCATTGCCTCAGCTGGTCTCCTGGCTTAGTTCTCCTACTCCAGCCCTCAGAACATGAATGTTTATGAAACAGACGCTCTGCCGTACATGTCCGTATGCCCTGCTTTGAGGGCACTGCTTGCCCGCTCACTTCCCACTGCTGTGTGTGTGTGTGTGTGTGTGTGTGTGTGTGTGTGTGTGTGTGTAGTACTGGAGACTGAACCCAGGGACATTCTACCTCTGAGCTACACCCCCAGCCTTTTTTTTTCCCCAGTATCGGGGATTGAACCCAGGGACATTTAACCTCTGAGCTATACCACCAGCCCTATTTTATTTTATTTTTAAATTTTGAAACAGGGTCTTGCTAGGTTTCTCAGGCTGTCCTCAAACCTGCGATCCTCCTGTCTTAGCCTCCCAAGCGCTGGGATTATAGGTGTGCACCACCACGCTTGGCCCCAGCCCTATTTTATTTTTTCTTTTGAAACGGTCTTGCTAAGTTGCTGTGGGTGACCTCGAACCTGCAATCCTCCCATCTCAACCTCCCGAGTACTGGGATTACAGGCGTGCGCCACTGAGCCTGGCCCTGCTGCCTTTTGATTACAGCCCACGTGCCACAGCTGGGTCGCTCAGAGCCACTTCTCCCACCTGGAAGGCTTCTGCCTTTCCAAGCTCTGTCTTTTCCAGCACAGCTCAAAGCCCGCTTGCCCACGAATGCTGCCTGAGGTCGGGAGAGTAACGTGTACAGCAGAGTTGGAGCTCAGGTGCTGGGTCCAGTCGCTGCTGACTGGCCTGGCGATCACTGCACGTATCAGGGAGCCAGCTGCATGCACCTCCAGCTATTTATGAGCTGCAGATGACTGGTTACATAAGGGGCCGAGGTGTCTTCTGGGAAAAGATTAATCCTCAGAGGAGCCAGGCCCAGGGAGCTTGACTTCATAAGGCCTTGCTGGGTGGTGCATGAGCGTGGGTTGTAGAACTGATTTATCTCCCTTTAGAGACCCCGAATGATTCACCTAGTGAGGAATGTGGCCCCCTGGGCAGTGTTGGGCAGCAGGGGACATTCGGTAAATAGTTTGAGACAAAAGAATATTATTGTCCTCTGCTTGGAGCAAGCCCAGTGGTATGTCAGACTTTACTGCTAGAAAATATTCAGTTAAAACCCACACATTTTGTCAAGCATGGTGGCACACGCTTGTAATTCCAGTACTTGAGAGGCAGAGACAGAAGGATCGCAGGTTTGCAGCCAGCCTCAGCAACCTAGTGAGGCCTTCTGCAACTTAGTGAGACCCTGTTTCAAAAGAAAATATATAATAGGGCCGGGGGTGTAGCTCAGCGGTAGAATGCCCCTAGGTTCCATCCCGAGTGTCACAAACAAAACAACAACAACAACAAAAAACCTCACAGATTTTCTGTTCATATACATGGACCTTTAATGGGGAGTTATTATAAGAGGTCCACTAATCCATATCATGTCAAGCATTTCTGTAGACTAAATAAATAAAATGCTTTGTACATATATGTGATACTGTTTTTCAAGTATATAAAGACTGTTGTGGTTAATTGTGTGTGTGTGTGTGTGTGTGTGTGTGTGTGTGGTACTGGGGATTGAACCCAGGGGCATTCTACCTCCGAGCTATACCCCCAGCCCTATTTTTTTTTTTACTTTGAAACGAGGTCTCACTAAGTTGCTGAGTGACTCACTAAGTTGCTGAGGCTGGCCATGAACCTGCGATCCTCCTGTCTCAGCCTCTCAAGTACCGAGATTACAAGTGTGTGCCAACACACCCAGCTGTGGTTAATATTTTAAGCCCACAAATTCATCTAAAAACCTTATTGAAAGCACCAACTTGCACTATATAAGGTCTGCTCCTTAAAAAAAATTAAGAGTTGTCTCATCCTGTGGATCCACTGCTATAGAGCATGGGTATATAACGACAGCCCTGCCCAGTGATCCTCCAGGTCAGGGAAGGGTACCGCACTTGGGTGAGAGCCAATTTACAGTGTACATGTGCTTTTGCTGTTTATTATTGCTTCATTTACTCTCTGCAACAGCCCCTAACAGTTGATAAGAAAGCTGTTGAATCTCTCAAGACTAAAAGGTGCCTTTTATTGTAAAATGTGCATGAAAGCCAAAATAAATATGTAGTATGATTTTAGGGGAGAAAAAAGAAAAAGAACATAAGAGTCATGTGAGACATCTAAGTTCTACCAAGCACATAATTGGAATCCTAAAAGGAGGAGAGAGAGGAAACAGGGCTCAGAGGGCCTACGCAGGGCAACAGGACAGGGTGATGGTGAGGTGAGCTGGGTGTCTTAGCCAGGCTGGTACCTAAATGAGAAGTCAGCTAAGAGAAGGTATGAGCGAAAAGAATTTCAGACAAAAGAACAACTGCAATTGCCCTATTATAAAAGGGGCTAGGAGCTGGGTATGGTGGTGCACACCTACAGTCCCAGTACTTGAGAGGCTGAGACAGGTAGATTGCAGGTTCGAAGCCAGCCTCAGCATCTTAGTGAGACCCTCAGCAACTTAGCAAGACCCTGTTTCCAAATGTAAGGGGGCGGGGGCTTGATTCTGACCCTGGCAGCTAACAGATGGTTTGTTTCAAAGCTGACATTTTTCCTCCTCCCCTCTGCTCTCCCCTTCTCCTTCTCCCCTTGTTAACAAACAACAGGCTCTTATCGGTTTACTGACCAAAGGGGTGAAGACCTGGCACCTGGTGTCTGTGAGTCTGAGAAAGTATCAACTCAAGGAGACTTAGATGTGAATTGTGTCTCTTCTGACCAGCCATGTGACCCTGAAGAGCCAACTCTTTTTTTTTTTTTTTTTTTGCGGTACCGGGGATTGAATGCAGGGGCGTTCTACCTCCGTGTTACGCCCCCGGCCCTATTTTTTATACTTTATTTTGAAACCGGGTCTCACGAAGTTGCGGAGGCCTCATTAAGGAGAGAGAGAGAGAGAGACAGAGAGAGAGCTGAGGCTGGCCGTGAACCCAGCTCCTCCGGTCTCCGCCTCCCAAAGTACTGGGATTACAAGCGTGCGCCACCACGCCCGGTGCTTCCAACTCTTAAAAGGGACTTGATTCCTTTTTTCGGGGAAAAAAACCAGGGTTTGGTTCTGAACTCTTAAGTTCACTGGCTTCTCCGATTTGCTAACAAATCAATAAATTTCTTTTTCCTTCTCCCCAAAGACTTGTCCCAATTATTTGATTTGGCAAATTGGGGCAGGTATCAGAATTCAGTTACACAAATAAAAAAAATTTTTTTTTTTGCGGTACCGAGGATTGAACGCAGGGCATTCTACCTCCGCGCTACACCCCGGGTCCTATTTTTTATCCTTTATTTTGAAACCGGGTCTCACAAAGTTGCGGAGGGCCTCACTAAGTAGAGAGAGAGAGAGAGAGACAGGCAGAGAGAGAGAGAGAGCGAGAGCTGAGGCTGGCCGCGAACCCGGATCCTCCGGTCTCCGCCTCCCAAAGTACTGGGATTACAAGCGTGCGCCACCACGCCCGGCTACAAATAAAAAATTTTTAAAAAAGAACTGGGGATATAGCTCAGAGGTAGAATGCCCCTGGGTTCAATGAAAAACATTAAATGAATACCACAAAACATTAAATGGATGAATGAATGAGGCTGGGTATTCCTGAGGAACAGCAAAAGACTGAAATGGCTGGAAGCTGGCGCGTGAGAATGAGCACTGGGTGAGGCGTGGCGGGAGGGCTGGCGTGGGCCTCGTGGTCAGCAGTGGCTGGAAGAGTAGCGCTCCGCAGACAGCCCATCACCTCCCACATTCCCGACCCCTTTAACCAATGAAGCCCAAAGCTGATTGTTAAGTGGATCGATGTGACTAGTTCTAGTCAGTGGACTGTGGGCAGAAGTGGCTTTTGCCGTTTCCAGGCCAAAGCAGAGAAAAGCTAGCCTGGGAACATGGAGTTGTGTCAAAGTCGCCGAAGCACTGAGATGCAACACAAAGTGCAGTTACACTCCTGAGTCACACGGACTCTTGGTGGACTTTGAGTAAGACAGAAATGAACCTTTGTGCCATTAAGGAAGCCAATCCTGACTAATATCACATGGTAAAAAATTCGGATTTTATTCTAAGTGTGATGGGAAATCATTTGAAGTTTTGAGCTAGAGAGTGATGAGATTTTATTTATTTATTTATTTATTTATTTATTTATTTATTTTCCTTATGGTGAAAACGTTCAGAATCTTACATGTCTAAATGATCAATCACTCTGCTGAGTGTAGAATAGATTATGGAGAGGAGAGATGGGGAAATTAGACCAGTCATGGTTCTGTGGCAGGTAATCTAGTTATGAAATAATGGTGGCTTGAAATAGTGGTGGCAGTGGAGACGGTGACTCGAATTCAGGATTATTTCGAAGAGAGAACTGACGGGACCGACGCAGACTCCAAAGTTTTGGGCATGAGCAGCTAAGTGAAGAACAAGACAGCTCAGAAATTATGTTTTGATTTAAAGATCTCTTCCAGAGAACAGTGGGGAGAGAAAAAGAGAGAGGGAGAGAGAGATCCCAGCTATTATAGAAAACCAGCATAACGTTGACATCCCAAACTGATGATATTACAAAACACATAGATGCAAGAATCCTAAACAAAATATTCTCAAACCAAGTCCAGAAATGCATAAAAAGGAAAATACATCATAAAAAAGATGAATTTATTCCAGGAATAAGTTGGGTTTGTTCCAGGAATGCAAGGGCTTTTTAACATTCACTTATTTATTATTGTAACTCAAATTAACAGAATAAAGGAGAAAAAAATCTCAATAAGCCCTTTTTGTTGTTGTTACTGGGGATTGAACCCAGGGGCATTCTACCTCCAAGCTATGCCCCCAGCCATTTTTATTTTTTAACTTTAAAATAGGGTCTCTTTCAGTTGCTAAGGCTGGTCTTGAACCTGTGATCCTCCTGTCTCAGTCTCCCAAGTACTGGGATTACAGGCATGTGCCACTGCACCTGGCTGAAAATAATCCTAATAAATGTAAAAGAATAAAATTGATAAAACTCAGTGTTCACTCATGGTTTTGAAAATTAGCAAATTAGATATAGAATAAAACTTTAATCTGATAAAAGTATTATAAAAACCTACTTCTAGTATGCTATTATGTTAATGGTAAAATATTGAAAACATTTTCTTTTAGGTCAGGTTGTTATAGTTAGATAAAGAATGTCCTCTCAAGGGCTCATGTATTAATGTTCAGAGTCGATGTATTTAAGTCATGAGGGTTCTAATCTAGTCAGTGGATAAACCCACTGTGATGGATTCACTGGGTGGTAACCTAGGCAGGCAAGGTGTGGCTGGAGAAGGTGGGTCCCTGGAGGTGTGGCCTTAGGGACTGTGCTTTTGTCTATGAATCCCCTTGCTTGCTTACTCTCTTGCTTCTGGCCTCCATGATGTGAGAGCAGAGCCTTGATCTCTTCCTCTCTCTGCTTCCTGCCGCCATGCCATGACCTCTGCAGACCCTGGCCTCATATAAATGAAACCCAAAAAAAAAACTGTGAGCAAAGAAATTCCTTTAATTGTGTGGTCAGTTGTTTTGGACTATAGCAAGGAGAATGTTGATCGAGACACAGGTGTAAGAGAAAGATGTATTCTATCACTCTTTCTATTCATCCCTGTACATCCTACCCAGAACAACAAGTCACACAAAAAAAAAGAGGAGAAGGAGGAAGAGAAAAAGAAGAGTAGGAAGGCATAGGTCAGGAATGAAGAAATAAAACTATCATTATTTACAGATGACATAATTATAATCTATGAAAAATTCTGAAAACTATATGGGTTAACTGGTAAGTGAATTTATCAAGATCACTGGATGGAAGCTGAAGATACAAAAATCAATTGTAGTTATATGTAACATCAACAAACAACTAGAAAGTAATAAAAATTAAATGACAGCATTTATAATCACATCAAATACTTAGAAATAAATATAAAAAAGCCTGCTTGGACATTTACATGGAAACACTATTAAGCGAAAATAAAGACCATAACAAATGAAGTACTAAACCATGTTCATAGATTGAAAAATCAATATTATAAAGATATCAATTATTTATCAATTTAATCTATAGTACAAATGCAATTCTAATAAAAATCCCAGTAGATTTATTTTTTGGTCAAAATTGACAAGCTGATTCTAAAAATTTGTACAAAAAATGCAAAAGAAAGACCAAGGACATACAAGGCTTAAAGAGGAAAAAACATTGAAGACATCAACATTCTTTATAAAGTTACGATAACTGCAACAAGGTGGTATTGTCAAAAGACAGGAAAATAGACCATCAGAACAGAAGATCTGGAAACAGACCTAAAGAGATAGGGACATTTGATTTATGACAAAGGAGACACTGAATGCTAATGGGTATCGTGCTCAGTCAAGTGGATATTCACATGGAAAACAGTCAGTCCTGACTCGTACTTCATACCATACACCAGAAACCAAATCCAGATGATCCTAGGTCTTGCTATGAAAAGCAAAACAATAAAATATCTAAAAGGTAACACATGAGAATATCTCCAAGGGAGGAAAAGTTTCCTTAAACATGACACAGAAAGCACTCATCAAAGGAAAAGATGGATAAATTACTACATTGAAATTAAAGACTTATGTTCATCAAAAGACACCAGTTAGAGAAAAAAAAGAAGAGCCACAAGGTAGGAGAGCATATCTTTTTTAAAAACCAACCAAGAGTTTTTAACCTGATTATTTGTAGAATTTGTTTTAGTCAATAAGAAAAAGCATACCAATAGAGAGATAGACAAGAAACTAGAATAGACACTTCACAATAGAAGATATCCATATGGCCAAAATAGAAAAGGAAAAAAAGGGTACCCAATCTCATTATTCATCAAGGAAATGAAAGATAGAACCACAATGGGATGCTGCTATATATGCCCAAATGGTTAAAGTGAAACAAAGCCAAGCAAAACACAATAAGAAAACAACAATGACAACTGCTGAGAAGGTTGAGAAGCAACTGAGACTCTCATCCACTCTTAGTGGGAATGTAAATTGTTACAATCACTAAGGCAACCTGCTTGGCAGTATTGACTATGGCTGAACATAGGCATACCCAATGGCTGAGAAATTCCACTGCTAGGTATATACTAGAAAAATACACACATGTGTATACCAAAGCATATGTACAAGGATGTCCACAACAGTACTCTTTGTAATAGCTCGATCTATAAAGGTTGTGCTGTAGTCATACAACAGAGTACTATACAGCAACAAAATGAACCAATGAGAGAGAGAGAGAGAGAGAGAGAGAGAGAGAGAGAGAGACCCAAGTTTCCCCAGCTGTTCCATCCTTCAGCTGTTTAAGTTTTCCCAATTTAGGACCCACGCAGGTGAGTGAAGAGGCCTTTGAGATGATTCCATCCCAGCGGCGTTCTAACTGCAACAGTATGAGAAACCCTGATGGAGAGCCAGCCAGCTGAACCCAGGCAAGTCCCACAGTCATGCGTGGAACAATTGGGAACACTTTCAGTCATTGTTTTAGGGCTAGGTAATACACAGAATCAAGAACCAGAATATATGTTGATGTATTTAGGGAAAAAAGGAAAATAAAATATAGTAAATTTATAATCCACTTTTAGGTGTTGAAGCGAATCTAAGTAATTATATTTATTTATTTATTTATTTATTTTTGTGGTACTGGGGATTGAACCCAGAGACATTCTACCTCCGAGCTACATCCCCAGCCCTATTTTTTTTTATTTATTTTGAAACAAGGTCTCCTAAGTTGCAGAGGGCCTCACTAAGTAGCTGAGGCTGGCCACAAACCCAGATCCTCCTGTCTCAACCTCCCAAGTACTGGGCGCCACCACGCCCAGCTCTAAGTAATTATATTTATAAAAATTCTTCTAAAAACTATTGTCTAATATTAGGTTCATAAATAGAACAAGAAATTTGTAAGTGGAACTTTTTTTGTGTGTAGTACTGGGGATGGAACCCAGGGGCCTTCTACCTCCGGCTACACCCCCAGACCTATTTTATTTTTTATTTGGAAACAGGGTCTCACTAAGTTGTGAAGGGCCTCACCAAGATGCTAAGGCTGGCTTTGAACTTCAGATCCTCCTGTCTCAGCCTCCCAAGTACTGGGATTACAAACATGTGCCACCACTCCTGACTTGTAAGTGGAACTTAAAAGCCTAAAGGGAAACTAAGTTCTTAAAATTCTACCTCCATAAATTGAAATTTAATTTAAAAATAGAAAATAATCACCAGCAAAACCTTGGAAAACTGCCTCTATTGATCCTTTCAGACGATTCAAAGAAACAACATGGGGGAGAGGAGCTGTGGGGTTTATTGGGCACTGGGGTGTATCACCTAAGTCAATTCATTTGATCCTCACAACACCCCTGTGAGGTGGGTCTCATAATCCCACTGTATGATGAGGCTCAGAAAGGCCGTGCAATTGCAAGATTCCACAGCTAGTGACAGATGGAGTCTGGGCCTCGCGCCTTGGGGTGCCTTCTCCTAGAAGGACGCTCAGGGGGTGAGTTTCTCAGCATCACTCAGGCCTTCCTGCAGCTGAGTGCTGGCCCCTCATGTCCACTTCCACCCGGCCCGAGAGCCTTCCAGTGGCTGAGGGGAGGTGCGTGTGGACCAGGGACCATCCTGTGCTCGCAGAAGAGCACTGTCCTGGCCAGGAGGAAAGGACAGCCCCGCGATCCTCAAAGTTCAGGAGTGTGGACTGGAGCCAAAGGGGCCTGTCCCCAGGACACAGCTTGAGAGGAGCTTTGGACAGGAGTTCTAGAGGCTGTGGGAAGAAAAAGAGGAAGATTTCAGCAAGATTCCAGATAGCTTGCCTAACTCCTAACTTCACAGGGTTCTCTGCAGGTTTTTCCCCCTCTACTAATTCCCAATTTTAAGAGTACTCAATGCCTGACATGGTAGGGGCAGTTGTGCCTTTGAATCCTTTCATTCTAGAATATTGGGGTGAGTCAGTTTTGAAGTTTAGTCTAATTCTCTCATTTTATGGACCAGGAGACCAAGAGATCTACTTTTGCTTCTTTCTTCTTTCTTCCTTTCTTCCTTCCTTTTCTTTCCTTCCTTTCCCTTCCCTTCCCTTCCCTTCCCTTCCCCTTCCCCTTCCTTCCTTCCTTCCTTCCTTTCTTTAGTTTTTTTGTTTTGTTCTGTTTTGTTTTTTTTGTGGTCCTGGGGTTTGAACTCAGGAACATTCTACCTGTGAGCTATACCCCCAGCCTTTTCATTTTTTGTTTTGAAACAGGGTCTTGCTAGCTTGCTGAGAGTCTTGATATGCTGCTGATCACAGGCCTCGAACCTGTGGTCCTTCTGTCTCAGCCTCCCAAGTACTGGGATTACAGGTATGCGCCACCACACCTGGCTACTTGTGCTGCTTTCTATGAGCAATCTACAGAAGTCTACTTCCTATCTGACCCTAATAAACAAGTTAAAGACAAAAACATGCATTGCAATATAGTAAGCTTTGTCAGACTCCTGCCTTTTATTTTTACAAGGAGAGGGGTAGGGAAATGAGGCCTGTAAAAGAAAAGTGGGAGAATGACCTGGGAGCTGCAGGAGTTGCAAGGCGCCCGGGCTGCAGGGAGGAACCGCCACTCTATTACCTGACTGACACAGGGGACCTCGGGCTGGCAGAGGCGGCACTACCAGGGACCCCAGCGCCTGCCACACACTTTCAGGAGCAACCAAAGCACCTTGCAGCCACTTCTGCAGCAAAGAGCATGAACAGTGTGACAGTTCTGCCTCCTCCTGAGGAACAGGGCGGGCAGCCTGGGGCGCAGTCAGCACTCGGCCATCGAGAAGCTACGGGGCTGGCCCAGGTTCTCTTTAGGTCGCCACCTTTCCATTGTCCCTTTTGTCCTCAGGTATTCTGCCAGTTGCCACCTTGCCCGGAAAGTCAAACTGGGGGAAATCAGGAGAAGCCTATATCTCTGACAGAGAGAAAGAAAGGGGGAGGACCATAGAAATTGTTAAATGCTGTGGGGCAGGGGGTACTGGGGATTGAATCCATTCTACCTCTGAGCTACACCCCCATCCCTATTTTATTTTATTTTTTATTTTGAAACAGGGCCTCACTAAATTGCTGAGGCTGGCCATGAACCTTCGATCCCCCTGTCTCAGCCTCCCAAGTACGGGGATTACACGTGTGCGTCACCACACCTGGCTTCCATGCCTCTTATGTAAGTGTTGTGCTGGGATGAATAGCAATGAGCTTAAAATGTTGCTAATTACCACCCTTGACTTTCACACCAAGTGCTGTGTGCATGTATGTTTGTATCACTCTGAATCTTACTATGATATACAATTACAATGCACCAATAAAAGTATAAAAATTTTTTAGTAATTAAAAGTGCAGGAAATCAATGGTGACTGTGCCCTACTTTATAAAGGCAATGATAGTAAATTGCTACCAATGATAAAGGAATATGCTTACTCATAAAGTAATAACCCTATAAGGAGTTTTATGGCAAATAAGTCAGGTCAGACATCCAAACACAATTTTAGAAAAAGATCTCAAGTTAAACTATCCCATTATCACAGACTAAATTGAAAACCATTTGAAACTAGCTAATTTGATCATGTTTTTTAGTTCCTCTGAAAACTCTGATTTAACAAGTAAACAATGTAATTTTTTCCTTTCTTACTGAAACAAAGAAACATAAACCACCTACCCATATCCTTATGTTTCAAATGCTGGTACTTTAGAGAGTGAGTTAGACCAGCAGTTTTCTCAAGTTTCAGAAAAGGCTGAATTTGGAAAGGCATTTCCTGTAACAGTATTTTGGGTTGAGGATGTGGACACTGAGTTGTGACCTTTCACACAGAATGTCTGTACCAAATCTCATGACAGGGGATAGATTCTTCACAGGTGTAGAATAGAGGGGACTTCTCACCAAGCAGAACCACTCCCCCACCCACACCCGGGTGGGGGGGGCAGTCCAGAATCACCGGAGAATGGTAGTAAACTATAGTGAAGTTCTTGCTGAGGGACCTGCAGCTGTCCTGGGGCTCATGTTCGTTGCATGAAGGACTGCCTGCCTCTCTTTACCTCCTCTGAGAAGCTCACCCTCTGCCTTCTCACATCAATCCAAGGGGCTCTTGGGAACGCTGGTCCAACAACTCCATGAGGAAAACGAGGTTCCGTGAGGTTTGCAAAAGTCATAGATTTGCTTAGTAGCAGAGCCAGATATGGAAGCCAGGACTTGGAGTTCCCAGTCCTGGTCTCTTTCTTGTTCACCATGCTGCCTTCCCTTGATGTTTGGAAAACATTCCTAAAGTTGGGAATTTTCACACCTTCATTTGAATGGTTTTATTCTGGTCAGAGAAAAGGGTACTGATCTTGGAAGGGTCAGAACTAAAAATAAGATGGAGGTTTCAAGGTGGTTTGGAAGGAAGAATAGAGCAAGGCCAGAGGTGGGCAAAAGGGAAAGAAGATAATAGGAGAGCTGAGTATATGAACAATAAGATGGGAGATGACAGCCGGGCATGGTGGCACATGCTTGTAATCCCAGTACATGAGAGGCTGGGATTGCAGGTTCAAGACCAGCCTCAGCAATTTAGCAAGACTCTTAGCAACCTAGCAAGACCTTGTTTCAAAACAAAAAGAAAAATAAAAAAGAGCTAGGGGTGTAGCTCAGAGGTAGAATGCCCCTGGGTTCAAACCCCAGTACCAAAATTTTAAAAAATAAAATAAAATGGGAGAAGACACAGGACAAATGGAGAGGGAGAAATGAATTGAGGAGAAGGAGAAAGAGGAGGAGAAAGAGAAGGAGGAGGAGGGGGAGGAGGAAAAGGAGGAGGAGGAGGAGGAGGAGAAAAAGAAAAGGGACACTTAAGAATGCAAACGGAGGCAACCAAGAACCAAGGGCAGAGGTGACAAAGAAAGAACAAAATAAATAGAACCAAGAAAAGAAGGACCAGTTGTGGTGGTGCACCCCTGTAATCCCAGTACTTGGTTGGCTGAGACAGAAGGATCGCAGGTTCAAGGCCAGCCTCAACAATTTAGCAAGACTCTCAGCAACTTAGTGAGATCCTGTTTCAAAACAAAAAATTAAGCTGGGTTGTGATGGTACACACCCATATTCCAGTACTTGGGAGGCTGAGGCAGGAGGATCACAGGTTGGAGGCCAGCCTCAGCAACTTAGCAAGACCCTATTTCAAAATAAAAAATAAAATAGGTCTGAAGATATAGCTCAGAGGTAGGATGCCCTTTGGTTCAGTCCCTAGTATGGAAAAAATAAAAAATAAAGCAGGGCTTGGGGTATAGCAGAGAAAGAAAAAAGAAAGAAACCAGGGAAAAATAACATGAGAAACCAGGGAAGAACAAAGTGAGAAAACATGGTAAGAGTGTGTAGGCGGATCTGCGTGTTGGACAGAGCAAGGGACCCAGGGTGGAGGGAACAAAGACGAAGGCGTGGCATCACCGTGGGTGGGAAAGGGCAGTGAGAGTGGACACCGCAAATGCGCAAATGCAGGAAGTCAACCAAGTGGTGGTGGGTTGGCAGATCCTGGGAATGACCCCAGAACCAGCTCAACTATAGTTCCAAGGCCACGGGTTCCATGGGAAATGATCAATTCCCCGCCTATAAAATACCTCTCCTCTTATTGTTTACCTCTCTTGCTTCTCTCCACTTTTTTAACTTGTTCTTTAAAATACACAGACTTTCGCTCATTCGCTCTGTGCACCCTGAAGGCCTTCCTTACCAGGCTGGTTTCTCAAGAAATTGCTGGTGCTTCCCAAAGAATGACGGGTCTCTTAGCACCCCCGTCACTAAGAAATGCCTTCCAAGCTGAGGACTGTGGGATTTTCCTCAGGAAAAGCCAGGCCTCTGCCATGGTTGGGTAGAGTCCCAGAGGAAAATGTCACAGCATTGTGAGAGCAGCCATGGGGAACATGAAAGCCATTTCCCAGAACTAACGAGTCCGGCCTTTCTTGTCCACACTCCTGTGAGGGAAATCCTGCTCACTGTTCAGCCCTTCCGGAGTCACTGGCCCACCTCCCACGCGGGTGGGCTGCTGGGGAAAGCACACTGGCCTGTGCCTGTCCTGTCAGTGAAGTATAATCAGCAGCGTCCTGGCCTCTGCCCAATGGATCAACACAAAGTAAGAGAGGGACATTTTCCTCACAGAACTATTGACCTGTAATCATAAGCCTCTTTATGTGATTTTAGCCAGATGTGCTGGCGCATGCCTATAATCCCAGTACTTGAGAGGATGAGACAGGAGGATCGCAGGTTCAAAGCCAGCCTTAGCAATTTAGTGAGACCCTGTTTCAAAATGAAATAGGACTGGGGGTGTAGCTCAGAGATTGAACCCCCATCGGTCCAATCTCGATTAAAACACACACAAACACACACAGTGATTTTTAACAGAGCTTCCTACCCGGTCCAGAACTGACTATGCCAGGAAGACAGTCAATAGGGAGTAGAGCCATGCCAGCATTCTTTTTCCTTTAAAATCCGTGCCACAAATAAAATCCCCTTCATCTCAGCAGCAGCCTTAGCTATTAGCACAAACTTATCAAAGGAACTTTACAACCAGTCCACCTTCCAAAGTGCAACCACAGTTAATCACAGATGAGTTTAAAGAGCCCTTCATGCCTCACGGCGTCTGGAGCAAGCTGCTGCCTGCAAGGTTGGATTACCGCCTGGGAGAAGATGCTCCCCGGCATGGTGTGCCGGCCCCTACAAGCGAGTGAGCCAGCTGGGGCGGGGACGCGTACTTACTACTTACGTGGAGTCCCGAGCCGGCGACCGTGCCCGTGTTAGTTCCGCCCTCACCTCATGTACTCCCCATCACTCCTATAATCCATAAACGATTCTGATCCCGACACCTCCTCAAAATCCTCCAGCACCAGGCTGGCGGAGTCCTCACCCGGGAGGCCGCTGTCGGGCCTGGGCGGCCCGCCTGGCGGAGGAGGCGCGGGGAGGCCGGCGGCCGGCGGGGGGCTCGGGGGCGCCTGCGGGGCCGGGGTGGGCTCGGCCGGCGCGCCGTCCTCGTCCTTCTCCGACTCCGGCCCTCCCGAGTCCTGGCTGGAGGGGCCCAGGACGTGGTAGAGGCTGGGGAGGCGGACGTCGAAGCGCAGCCCGAGCTTGGCGAAGAGCTTGTCGTTGAGCGTGTACAGCTTCTCCGAGATGTCGTAGCCCAGCAGGACCGAGAAGAGGCGGGAGATGTAGCGCTCTTTGGTCAGGAGAAGGTGGAGGCTTTTCCGGGGCCAGGAAATGTAGCTACATTCCGTCTCGGCGGTCAGAGTGACCTGAGGGTCATCAGCAGAGAGGGGAGGTGTGAACTAGACCGTGTGCCCATGCTGAGCACAGAGGAGCACGCGGTTACTTGGCCAAAGGCCTTGCCCGGAGGCGGCCAGGGCTGTGAATGGGCTCACCGAGAGGGGAGAGGGAGTGTCCTGCGTCAGGAGCCCTGGGGTCAGACGGTCCCCCACTCACACACAGCCCTCTGCAGCCTGCTTCCATGGCGGAGGCCAGCAATGGCTGCAGAAGGTTCTGAGGCTAGTGAGGAAAGGAGGGAGGGAGGAAGGGAGGGAGAAGGAGAGGGAGAGGGAGAGGGAGAAGGAGAGGGAGAGCGAGAGGGAGAGAGGAGCTTCCTAGAACTCCAAAGAGAGGTAAAAATGACGATGACTATTCATTTCCAAAATATATTAGAAGGACAATGTATTGGGGTAGGGACACAGAGAGCTGGGGAAAAGTTGAGTTAAAGAAAAGCTTTTGATTGGGTATGCCAAACTGTGTCAGGTGGACAGAGCACTGACCTGGAAGGGCCATGGAGTCACCCTTAACTTGGCTACTGTAAATAACCAAGAGGATCCAACACCTAAAGTCAGAAAAGGGGCACCGAGGAAGGCAAATTCTTCATAGCAGAGCATCAAGGGTCCTCCATTCTCCATTTATTTATGATGCAAAGCTAAATTACACTCACGGGGGAATGAGCAATAACAGGTGCCTGGCATTCAGCAGGTGCTTAATAAATCCTTGTTAAAATAATGAGGAGTGGTGAAGTTAGGGTTAAAATGGAAACGCACTTAGGATAACAGAGGGAAAGGCTGTAGAATCACGCAACTTTTAATCACTTGATTGACCATGACGCTTGGGCTGGCAGGGCTTACGACGTGTATCTGTGGATGGGGACAGTGGAAATGAGAACGTGAGAGCAGCTAGCATTCGTCAGGAGGTGACTGTGCCATTGTGTTAAGTATTAACATGGATCATCAAATTAAAGGTAGGGCTGACTTTCCAAACGTTCCTGCATTGCCTACGGATCTCCTCTTCTCCTCTTCCTCACCCTCTGCAGTACCCCTCTTCTATTCATCTCAAGCCCAGACTTCATTCTTGAATCCTAGACTCAAATATATAGCTGCCATGTGGCATCTCCATGTAACTGTCCGTAGACATGCGAACCCAACTCATCCCAAACTGAACTTCCTGTGCCCCCGAACCAGCTCTACCTGCGGCACCCCTCATCTCAGGGGATGGCAGCTCCATTCCTCCAGTGCCTCAGGCCAGAGCCTCCGTCTTCCCTGATGCTCCTTCTCTCACACGCTACATGCAACTCATCAGGAAACGTACGCTCTGGCCTTACACATCTGGCTCCCCATCACCTCTCCAACTCCTCTCCTTCTAGGCTTCTCTCCCTCTCTTTGTTCCAGGTGTCTGGCCTCCTTTCTGTACCTCAAACACACTGGCCACCTCAGGACCTTTGCACTGGTCTTCCCCACATGCCCACATTGCTCACACTGTCACCTCCATCGGGACCTTGCTCAAATGTCACCTGCCTAACAAGGACTTCCATGACCATCCTATTTAGAACTGCAACTTCTTTTTTTTTTTTTTTTGCGGTACCGGGGATTGAACGCGGGGCGTTCTACCTCTGCGCTACGCCCCCGGCCCTATTTTTTATGCTTTATTTTGAAACCGGGTCTCAAGAAGTTGCAGAGGGCCTCACTAAGGAGAGAGAGAGACAGGGAGAGAGAGAGCGAGAGCTGAGGCTGGCCACGAACCCGGATCCTCCGGTCTCCGCCTCCCAAAGTACTGGGATTACAAGGGTGCGCCACCACGCCCGGCTGAACTGCAACTTCTTTACACCGCTGTTGTTTAAAAAAAAGCAGTTATTGTCCTCTAACATATTACATAATTTATTTACTCATGTCTATGGCTTATTTTTGCCCCTCCCACTAGAATGTAAATTGCATGAGGGCAGGGACCTTCCTCTGTTCTGTTCACTGATGTACTCCAAGCACCTTTCACAGTGCTTGGTATGTGCGCAGTCGGTGTTACTGAAGTGAGTGAATGAATCAATTGAAGACTACCAATCTGGTATGTTGCAAAGCAATCCAATGTCACTTTCTCATGTCCTGTATGAAATCCTTCCCCGAAGTGCTCTGGAAACCTGTTCTTGGTTGGTTCCCATACATATGGACATGTATGTAATCAAGTTTTGACAAGTATCTAGCTTTTTCTTTTCTTGCGGTACTGGGGATTGAACCCAGGGGCATTCTACCTCTGAGCTACACCCTCATCCCTCCTCCCTCCCCCAAACAGGGTCTTGCTAAGTTACTGAGGGTCTCGCTAAGTTGTTGGGGCTGGCCTCAAACCTGTGATCCTCCTGTCTCAGCCTACCAAGTACTGGGATTACAGGTGTGCACCACCACACCCAGCTAAGTTTTTCTTTAATATTCTCTCCCAAATTGGTTGAAAGATTAAGTGAGATAACATATGTAAATAGGATTTAGGTCCAGCAAAACAGGATGCAAACTGGATGGGTAATGATGATTTCTGTGTGGTGCCTCCTGTGCTTGGTCTTTTATGACAAATGAGTGTGTCACAGCACTGAACAGTCAATAGTTCTATGTTCTCAAATTGTTGAAGGTGTGATGGAATGTTGGTTGATTTGTGCTAAACATAATGTGAATTACCATTTAGGCAGTCACTGTGGATTGCTCTCTTGGTCAGCAAAGGCTGTGTAATTGCAAAAGGCAAGGACAAGATGAACCATAACTTGGGACAACATTTGACATTTGCAAAGAGGAAATGGGATTTTACACAGCCAATAGCAAATGTGTGGCTCTCACTGCTCCCAAATGAGGCTCACACTAAAAATAGAAAGGGGAGGAATACTTACATTCCAGGCCAAGAGGCCATCTGGGGCTACAGCCCTTCCTTTCAAGCATAACTTAGAGGAGGACACCGGCTGCCCACCACCTGTTGCTCCGGGTCAGTGTCAGAGCCCTGGTCCAGCTGGCTCAGCCTTCTTGGACATTCTTATAGCCTGAGGGAGTTCCCAAAGGAGGCTGTGGGCTAGTTAGGGAGGGCGGGGATGTGTGTGGGGGTATGGGTGGGAAGATGATTGGAGGGGTCTGTGGCTGGTGGCCTTGGCAGTGGGATCAACATTGTTTCTCAGGCTCCGTCATCACAGAGCTAAGTGTCAGGGTGGGGAAGGAAGCCGGCCCAGCCAAATGGCATTGCCTGGCATGTGTCTGTTCCGGGGTTGGCTCATGTGCTGGCTCAAGGGACTCCCTGATAAAAATGGTAGGAGACATATGGAACCCAGTACCTGAAAACTTCCTGAACAAGAAACTCCCTGACAGGGTGAGTGTGAGTGTGTGTGTGTGTGTGTGTGTGTGTGTGTGTGTGTGTGTAAACTCCACTCTTCTGGTGGGCTTTTCAATTGTTTTTCTTTTTTTGTGTTGTGCTGGGGATTGAACCATGGGGCATTCTACCTGCAAGCTACACCCCCAGCCCTATTTTATTTTTGTTTTGAAACAGTGTCTTGCTAGGCTGATGAGAATCTCACTACTTGCTGAGGCTGCCCTCGAACCTGCAATCCTCCTGTCTCAGCCTCCCAAGAACTGGGATTACAGGCATGTGCCACCATGCTGAGCTGGTCCTTCCATTTTTAAAAAAAGAACATAAAGAGGAGGTCTAGGCAACTTGGCTTTGCCACCTTCTAACTGAATCGCATGATGTTGGGGGGGTCCTAGTTTCCTCGCCTATTAAATTGGGTAGTAATAATGTCCAACCCAAAGAGCTGTAAGAATCAATGAGGCACTATAATCTGCAGTGCCTGCATATGCTGGCCGTTCAGCAAGTGAGAACTACAAAGAAAGGAACCAACATCTGAAGGGTTGGCAGAGAAGAGAGCAGGGGCCAAGCAGCCTGGCCCCCCACCTGGAGTATGTGTGCAGATATCCCATAGAGTCCTCTGAGACACCACTGACTACTGGCAAGCCAGCTCAGCAGACCTTTACTGAACATCCACTGTGTTCCAGGGACTGTCCTTTGCAGCTTGGGGAGAGAGAGAGGGAGAACTTCAAAGAGTTCACCATGTGGAAGACAGAAACGAACCTGGTTCATGAGAACAAAGAGCACGTGCAGCAGTCAGCATATGTGAGAGGAAGAGACTCGCAGCAGGCACAGTAGGCTGTGGGAGCAAAGCTGGAGGGGTCTATCTGGGCAGGCTTCACAGAGGAAGTGTATGGTTTGGATATGAAATGGCCCCCAAAGGCTCATGTACTGAAGGCGTGGTCCCCAACGTGGCAACGTTCAGAGGGGGCTTTGGGAAGGGGATTGGATCACGAGGGCTCTGTCCTTATCAATGGGTTAATCTATTTTTTTTTTGCGGTACCGGGGATTGAACGCAGGGGCGTTCTACCTCCGCGCTACACCCCCGGCCCTATTTTTTATACTTTATTTTGAAACTAGGTCTCACGAAGTTGCGGAGGGCTTCACTAAGTAGAGAGAGAGAGAGACAGGGAGAGAGAGAGAGAGAGAGCTGAGGCTGGCCACAAACCCGGATCCTCTGGTCTCCGCCTCCCAAAGTACTGGGATTACAAGTGTGCGCCACCACGCCCGGCCTTGGGTTAATCTTGACAGAGTCATGATTTGACTGGGCTTCTGGAAGACGATGGAAACTGTAGGAGGTGGGGCCTAGTTGAGGGGACCTAGTTGGGGAGGTGGCCTTGGAGTCTTTCTCGCTCACTAGGTCTCTCTTCTCTCTCTCCTCTCTCCCTCCTGGCTGCCATAAGCCAAGCAACTTTCCTCCACCACGCCCTTCCGCCATGATGTGCCACCTCACCTCAGGCCCAGAGCAACTGAGTCAGAACTGTGGTCTGAAACCGAGCTCAAATAAATGTTTCCTCCTTTAAGTTGTTTTTCTCAGATATTTGTCACAGTGACAAAAACTTAACACAGGAAGTGATGTGCCACGGTCTCTCATCTAGAAGGGGAAATGCATCTCAGATGGAAGGGACAGTAGGGCCACAGCGAGGAGTTGCACACACCTGCAGTGTGTTTAGGGAAGCACTTGCAGTTCAGCGTGGCCAGCGTGAGCAAAGGCACAAGGAAAGGAGGGCTGAGGATGTGGCCGGAGATCACCGCCCTCTATGGAGTGTGGGTTTTTATGTTGTGGGCACTAGAGTCTCCTGGAAAGGTTTTAGGCAGAGGAGTGGCGTGGCCACCTATCGGGGACCAGCACTGTCCTGGAGCCCGGACCCCAGGTGCTCGGTCCATGAGGAGGAGGGGGAGGGGGAGGGGGAGGAGGAGGAGGAAGAGGAGAAGGAGGAGGAGGAGGAGGAGAAGGAGGAGGAGGTCTCCACCAGCATCACTGGCAGTGGTCAAAGGGCACATTTGAGAGGGGAGAGATGGAGATTCAGATATTGCAGGTTATAGCAGGGCGGGCTAGGCAGTGCTGCCCCAGGGCTCCCTGTTACCTGGAAGACGCCCTCCTCAGAGGGGTGCAGCGATTCCCACTCGGGAGAGTCCATGAACTGGTATGGAAAGATGTAATGCAGAAACTGCCCATCCTGGCTCACACGGACCCTGGTGAAGGGAGAGAAGAAACTGCATGAGAAAGGGGAAAGGGAAAGGACTGCCGGAAGCCCCTCGCTGATGTCATGTGTTGCTGGTTAACACAACTCTCTCAACAGAAATACCTTGCCTAAGGTATGGTAAAACCCAAAGCAAAGTACCCAGATTACCACATGGAAGCTGTTTAGAAAGGGAATCCATGATCCAGGCACAGTGGTGCATGCCTGTGATCCCAGATCCTTTGGAAGCTGAGACAGGAGGATCACAGATTTGAGGCCAGCCTCAGCAACTTAGAGAAACTTTCAGCAACTTAGTGAGACCCTGTTTCAAAATTAAAAGGGCTGGGAATATATAGCTCAGAAGTAGAATGCTCCTGGGTCCAATCCCCAGTACCACAAAAAAAGAAAAGAAAAAGAAAGGAAGAAAGAGAGAGGGGTGGGGAGGAGGGAGGGAGGGAGGGAACCCATGAGCTGGGCACATTGGCATACACCTGTGATTCTAGCTCTTTACGAGCCTGAGACAGGAGAATCTCAGATTTGAGGCTAGAGCATGGTAATTAGCAAAAACCCTGCTTCAAAATAAAAAACAAAATAGGTAGGGTATAGTTCAGAGGTAGAACATCCTGGGTTCAATCCCCAGTACCAAAAAAAAAAAAAAAAAAAAAAAAGCAGAGAGAGAAAGAAAGGGAACCATGGAGATTTCTGAATCCTGGTTTTCCTCCTGCTTCTGTTCACCCCTGGTTCTCAATATTGGCTATAGGAGAAGCCCCAGGGGAGCTTTAAAGAACACCTAGGCTTGGGCCATATCCCATAGAAATTTAATATTAATCTCCATAGTTGGGATCTGGACATTATTCATTTAAAAATATCCTCAGTGATTCTATTGGATAGCCAAGGCGGAAACCACTGCTCTAGAGCTCTGCTGTCTGCTAGCCGCATGTTACTCTTCAAGTTTACACTTACATTCATTAAAATTAAATAAAATCAGGGCTGAGGGTGCAGCTCAATGGTAGTGCACTTACCTAGAATGTGCAAGGCCCTGGGTTTGATCCCCAGCACTGCAAAAAAATTAAATGAAGGCCGGGCGTGGTGGTGCACGCTTATAATCCCAGTACTTAGGAGGCTGAGACCGGAGGATCCAGGTTCGCGGCCAGCCTCAGCAACTTAGTGAGGCCCTGTTTCAAAATAAAGAATAAAAAATAGGGCTGAGGGTGTAGCTCAGAGGTAGAATGCCCCTGGGTTCAATCCCCAGTGCCCCCCCCCAAAAAAATTAAATGAGAAGTCCAGTTCCTCAGTTACACTAATCACATTTCAGGCTCTCCATAACCATGTGTGGTCTGCGGTTATCTTATTATACAGCACAGATACAGAGTGTTTCCATCATCACAGAAAGTTCTGTTGGTCAGTGCAGCTCTAGAGGCCCAGCCTGGGATAACTTCTCCTTTCCCCTTCACAGTCTGCAGGCTTGCACTATAACCACTTTCAGACTCTGTGCTAGACATTTCACAAGTGTTCTCTTATTTAATCATCACAATAACTCATGGTGGTTATCCTTTTCTGCGTTTTATAGCTAAGAAAACTGATACTCAGAAAGGCTGAGTGGTGAGCTTAAGGTTACATAGCTATTGAGTGGCAAAACTGAAATTCTGTGTTTTTACCATGACACCAGTCCCAGAGCTTTGGGTAGGCGATAGTGGGCACTGTTAGCACTGCCCCTTCTCAACACTCACTAACCATAACGTGGAACAACAGTTTCTGTCTTTGAACAATGAGATCCCACGCACCCTGCCCAGTGGATGGCCCTGGGGTGAATATCTAACCCCTGCTGAGCCATTCAAACTCCTTCCGTGGGAATGTAGAACTGGAATAAAGTAAATGTGACTCATGGATGGGGACAACTATCAGGTATTACAAGACTAACCCAATCTTCTACTAAGAAACTAAAACTTTTTTTTTAATGATGTAACTCAGACTTTGAAAAAGCATATACTCCAGTTGGCCATAGGGAAGAGAAATCTGAAATCATACAAAATGCCCAATATAGAACATGTTCTTGCTTCTATTCCTACCTGAGGCTCAGATGCATGTCCTTCCTTAATTGATGAGAAATCCTTGTATTTTAAAATAAATGCCTATTTCCCCTTCAGCTAGCTGGAGTTGGTTTCTCTGGCTGCACCCAGGAATTCTAATCAATACATGTTTTAATTTTATGAGTATTCTTTTTTTTTTTTTTTTGCGGTACCGGGGATTGAACCCAGGGGCGTTCTATCTCCGTGCTACACCCCCGGCCCTATTTTTTTGGACTTTATTTTGAAACCGGGTCTCAAGAAGTTGCAGAGGGCCTCACTAAGTAGAGAGAGGGGGAGAGAGAGAGAGAGAGAGAGAGCAAACTGAGGCTGGCCACGAACGCGGATCCTCCGGTCTCCGCCTCCCAAAGTACTGGGATAACAAGCGTGCGCCACCATGCCCGGCAGTATTCTTCTTTTTATTGTGGTACTGGGGATTGAACCCAGGGGCATTCTACCTCCAAGCTACACCTCCAGTCCTATATTTTATTCTTTATTTTGAAACAGGGTCTCGCTAAGTTGCGGAGGGCCTCACTAAGTAGCTGAGGCTGGCCACGAACCTACGACCACCTGTCTCAGCTTCCCAAGTACTAGGATTACAAGCATGCGCCACCACACCTGGCTTTTATGAGTATTCTTATTCCACACTACCAGCAGGTTGAACAACTGCTCCTGACTTGCCCATGACCACAGGCTTGGTTTCACAGTTCAGGGTTGGACACACCATGAGTGTTGCTCACTGCCTTTGTATCCTTGTGGCCAGCACCCCGCCTGGTGCTCTGCCCATGCAGGCAAGAGGGACTGCATTCTGAAAGGATTTGTTAGAATCAATTGAATATCACTGGAGACATTTGGGGAGAGTGAGTGTATTTCAGATGGGGTGCAACACCTGGAAAAGGATTAAGATCTCTTCTAGGCGAGTTATACCAGGCAAGGTGTCTCTATCAGTCAAAGAAAGAAAAGAAAATATCTCTAAAGTACATGTGTCCATTTGGAGGGAGCTATCCTTCCATTATTTCTGGATCTTCACTGGCAGTAATGGTTTGAAAATAGAATGCTTCCCCCCAGCCCTCACAGAAACAGGGTGGCAATGTTGGAAGCGGGTTTGGTTATAATCTCAGCAGTGGATAAATCCACTGTAATGGATTTTTGTGGGTGGTGGCTTGGGCTGGTAGGGTGTGGCTGCAGAAGGTGGGTCCCTGGGGCTGTGGCCTTAGGAATTACATGTGGTTCCTCCTCCTTCGCTCTCTGTCTTGCTTCTGGCATCCAGGATGTAAGAGTGAAGACTTGTGCTCTCCCTCTCTCTGCTTCCTACTGCCATGCCCTGAGATCCGTGGTCCCCAGCCTCACATGGACTGAACCCCCAAATCCAAAAACTATGAGCAAATAAATCTTCCTTCCTCTGAATTGCATGGTCAGTCTACCTTCCTTCCTCTAAATTGCACAGTCAGAAGAATGCTGACTAAAACACTGGCTAAACAAACCTTCCTGGAGTGCCTCTTGTGTTCATGGAGGTATGGGGATGCAGAGATGGGTACAATCTGGCCCTTGTCTTTGAGGGTTTCACAGTTTAGTGAAAGTCACAGACACAGAAATAAGTGGCTGCAAGTCAGTGTGATGAGTGGAAGAGAAGCACAGACAAGGGAGATTGGTTCCCTCTGGGTAGGAGAATCTCAGAGAAGATGGCATCCGAGCTGAGTTTCCAAGGATGAATAGGATATTTAGAAGCAGATAAGGATGGGGAGGGACAGAGATCTGAGAAAGCCAGTATGGCCATCTGTTCTCCAGTATCTGCTTTTTCTCTTCCTCCATACTGTGTCTAGTTTTAATGGGACACATGGCTGCACAGCTAAATACATCTCCCTACCTCCCTTGCCGCTAGGTACAGAAGGGGTTAAGTTCTGGCCAAGAGGCGATTAGAACTCCTGAGTCTTGCTCTTAATGAATGCCTAGCTATATACATGTGCATACAAATTATCAGTTAATAAGCTATTGCCAATTATCTGACCACTTGAAGAAAGAAGACAGAAGGGAATGTAGGACTCAAACCAAGCTATGGATGGAGTCAGCCTATAGCCTTCAATGGTAGAAACGCACTTGTACTTACAAGACTAGGGTAATATATATATGTATATATCTATATATATAGAGAGAGACTACAAGACTACAAGACTGGGGTAATATATATATATATGTATATATGTATATATCTATATATAGAGAGAGACATATATATAGATAGATAGATCTATATAGATATATAGATATATAGATATATGTATACATCTATATATCTATATATACATGTATATATGTATATATCTATATATACATCTATATATCTATATAGATAGAGAGAGAGACAGAGACAGAGACAGAGATACTTCCTGGCAGATCTTCCCTGCATAATGAAATGAAGTAAGAGAAAATGAAATGCCATGTTCTCCTACCTCAGGGTCCGTTGTATGCTGCCCCAGCTGGACCTGTTCTCAGGCCTCAGCTCAAGTACTCCTTCTTTTTTTTTTTTTTTTTTTTTTTGCGGTACCAGGGATTGAACCCAGGGGCATTCTACCTCTGGGCTACACCCCCAGCCCTATTTTTATTTTTTATTTTGAAACAGGGTCTCACTAAGTTGTGGAGGGTCTCGCTAAGTAGCTGAGGCTGGCCACGAACCCGGATCCTCCAGTCTCAGCCTCCCAAGTACTGGGATTACAAGCGTGTACCACCACGCCCGGGACTCAAGTACTTCTTACAGGAAGGCTTGTCTGACCTTCCCAGGAAAGTGAGCTCCACCAGTTACATGCTCCCCTTGCACTGTGCATTTCTCCATGGAAATACCATATCCATGTTGTTGGCTTTTTTGATAGACTGTAAACTCCATGAGCACAAGAACAATATCTTTCACATCGAATGCTATATCCCTAGTCTCTAACACTGTTAATAAATATTTGTGGAAGGAAGAAGGAAGAACGGAAAAGGAGGAAAGGAAAGAAGAAATGGACAACAAATGAACCAACAAACTCAATTGCATCACCATAAAAGGTGATCAAAACCTCAAGAAAAAAGGCTTCTCTAAGAAAGGAAAACACCAGGAGAGAATGAAGTTGCTGTGGCATACATCAGATATTCACATCATCTTCTCAGCTAGGAATCTGGCTCCCAGGCAAGCCACCAAGGAGTGGCAACATCTTAGAGTGAGAGTAACATCTAGAGAGCCTGCAAGGCTCACTGAAGCCATTTAAACCAATAAAGAGTCCTTTATTGTTGACTCTTCTTACTTCTTGATCTCCTGGATGACAGGTCATTTCCGCCTATATGAATAGCTAAGACAGTTAGTTACCTGCTCAGGGAACTGTCCCTGTGGGACTTGGTGCTTTGAATTTTACATGAGAGAAACTCTCTAAGAGTAAGCACAGCTTAACAAGGTGAGAGGTTTTGAGGAAGCCACATTGTTCTCTGAGTCTTGAAAGGGACAGATGGCCCTTAATAAAAGAATACAAAAAAAAAAAGACTCCTGAGATTTGAACAAAGGGCTCCAAATGACAGCCTGAATGTAAGACATGGAGGTTCACACAGAAGTTCCCCCTTCCTGACACAGAGTTCTTGTCTACTACTTTGAGGTGTTTGGTACCTCACTATGGCCAACCCAGGGTACACTGATTCTCCCTTAACCAGAGCCCAGTCACAGACTGGATTCTATAAATTAATACACAAATGTATGTTATTACTAATAATAGTAGTTATATCATCATATCATCATCATCATCATCATCATCATCATCATCATCATGCCTTTCACCCCCCCTGTGTAGTTGTCAGTCTTATTTAGCTTCCTTTTCATTGATTTCTTTCTTGGAATCAGAGTCTTCAGTTTATCATCTTCACTTTTCTACCACACTCTTGGTGTGGAACAAGCTGCAGGAGGGGTGGACAAGTGCCACTAGGGCAAGAACCCACCACTGCTGTGAAGTGTGCAGCACAGAGCTTCATGCTACTCTCTCATTAGATAACAATGGCCAGCCTGCACAATGGCAGGCTGATTGGACCCGCACTGATCCTGAGACCACTGCTGCCAATGTCTGGCTGTCAGTCTTCTTCAGAAGAGGTAGGCACCTCCACCAACTCCTCAGTAAGACACATGTGAGCATCGCTACTCTTTTGTCACCATGGGGCCCTCAGATTTACAGTACTTGACTTTTTGGTCTTCAAGAATCTCAGTGGAACAACCGGGAGTGGAAGAGTGGACAAGGGTATTTCTCTCCATACCTGGCTGTCTGCAGACTAGCTATACTTTTGAGTAGGTACAGGATATTCCAAACACACATGGGGCTGTTTTCCTGATGCCCTGGCAGGGAACAGAGGCTACTGAAAACCCCCTCTGTTTCTGGCCTTGTTCCCTACATGAAGTTGGTGCTTAGAAAAGGCTGAATCCATATGGAAGGAAAAAATTAATTATTTTTGTCAACCAAGAAGATGTCTCATGATCTAGTTTCCTCTTGGAAAATGTTAAGAAAAAGGAAGTAAACTCACTCTTAGAAAAATCTATTTTGGTTTGTTTGACCTACCACATCCTTCCCTCAATGAAAGGGAACATGAAATGGAAAGGGGCACTAGGAAACGAGAAGTGTGGGCTGGGCAAAGAAATTCTGGGCAATGACAAGGGAGACAGAGTAGCTTACCGGCCAGAGAGCAGCAGGGACAGGCGGTTGATGGGCGTCTCGCCCTCCACAGCATAGGTCTGCTCTGTGGCCAGAGTCAGGACCTGCTCCTGGCAGCAGTGAACGATCTCCTTGTAGGTGTGCAGGGGCACCTGCAGGGGCAGCCACAGCGTCTTGTAGAGGAGGTCGAACTCCTCAGGGAGGGTGTCCATGCGCAGCCGGTACACCAGGTGTGCCAGCTGGAGCAGGCAGGCCACTGTCAGCAGGACGCTCCAAAGGACAATGTCCAGCCCACAGGCCTGGAACCAGCCCCACAGCACATAGCAGAGGTACCCCGTACCCAGGAAGCCAAAAAGGTAGAAGTATCCATACATCCCGCTGCCCCCCATGAAGCCCAGGAGCAAGAAGCAGTTGGCCAGGTGGTAGACTGCCCCTTCCGGGTCCTGTTTCCAGCTAATGCACACTGGGCCCCTCCAGAGGAGCTGGCTCACTGTTATGCTGCTGTTGCTCATCTTTGGGGCTCCTTGGAGTCTTGCTGAGCTCTGATAGTGTCTCCACACAGGAAACTCAGGAAATGGATTGATCTGTCCTCCCAGGTGTCTTCTCACCCCCGGCTTCTCAACATCAACTCTCCCTTTGCTGGCAGGAAAGTTTCTGGTGGTGCTGGGATTGAATGCCAGTACACAGTACACTTCATGGAGAATCTTAACACATTTTTTCCTTTCTCTCTCTCTCCCTCAGCAAGGCTCTGGCCCTCCCTGCAGAGCTCTGGCAAGCTTCCTTGGCTCCAGGTTTCTTAGGGCAATCTTTATATTTGGTACTTAGCCCCAAACCTAAGTTGTCCCGAGAGAAAGGGAGGACCAGGAGACTGAAAACTTCAGCTGCGAGGGATAAAGCGGCCACATCCTGCTCTCTGTTGTTCCCAAGCAGAATGAGGAGAGCCCAGCTCGGGAGGCACACTCATGTTCCATTTGGAATGTGTTCCCTCTTGGCACCGGAAGAAAGGGTGACCCCGGAGGGATACCATGTTTGGAATTGGAATCTAAGAGGTACTGGCAGTGAGAAAAAACAGGCCAGGCGCACAGGCAGGCTGGCAGATCACTTAGCATACCTCTCAGAGGACAAGATAAGACCTCGGGGCAAGAGAGGCGGGCAAGGAGGGACAAAGGAAAAGTGAGCAGGCAGAACACTGTCCAGAACTCCCTGTGGCAGGGCCAGAGAGCTCCGCTGCGGTGGGGGACACATCAAAGGAGGAAAGTATGGGGGTATTATCAGAAAAAGTCCTAGCAATGAACACTGGAAAACCCCTTGAAAGTTTTATCAAGTCACACTGCAAATATCATTAGACATTGGACATCCATTCAACAAAGGTAGCTCTGTAAGGCAGCTTTTTGAATTTTCAGTGGACTCTCCCCTGCATATATGTGGATCGAGTAATAGTTAATACATGGTAATACATTGCCCAAATCATCACCCCACCCAGCCCAATATTTCCAATTGTAACTATTAAATACCAGTAAGGGCTGGACCTACATTAGGCGCTTTATATATGTTTATTCAGTCATCACAATCCTCCTTCTAGATCTGAAAGAAACTAAGGTTCAGAGAGGTAATGCATTCCTACGAGTAAATGACAGAGCTAGGATTTGAACCCAAGACTATTAGACTGAAAACTGTCCCAAGAGGTTTACATAAAAAGTGGACAAAGCACTAGATCCACATCTCCCAATGCCATACGCCTATGAAGTCTAATGACTTCCAAGGAACTTTCGATGAATCGGGGGATCTACTTTGGGCTGCCAAGAGATGAATCTGGAATATGCAAACATTGGAAATGTGACTCTCTGGTTTCCAAAGGACTCCTTGAATCTACGGGGTTGGCAGTACCACTGGGTACTACTCCTTAGCTATAAAGTTAGTGGTATCATTACTCTTATTGCTCCTGAGTGCAGGTGGGGTGCTCAATAACCTCCCAGAACTATCCAAGTGCGCAATCCATAAGGGCTTTCACTATACTGCTGTAACCTAACATTAAGGAGAAATGAGAAATTGTCAAATAGGCCGAGTCGAAGTTTTCAGCTCAACAAGTATGTATTGAGTGCCTGCTATGAGCCAAGTTTCACTCTGTTAAGGGAAAGAGACCTCAAGAAACAATGGCCATTCAGTATGTGGAGTGCAATGAACTGCTTTAATTATTTATTATTTATTTATTTATTTATTTATTTATTGCTGTACTGGGGATTGAACTCAGGGGCATTCCACCTCTGAGTTATACTCCCAGCCCTACTTTTTATTCTTTATTTTGGAACAGGGTCTCACTAAGTTGAGGAGGGCCTAAGTAGCTGAGGCTGGCCACAAACCCGGATCCTCCTGTCTCAGCCTCCCAAGTACTGGGATTACAAGCATGCACCACCACACCCGGCAAACTGCTTTAATTTTGAAGAACAGTGGCAGCTTAGGAGGATGGTGGCATGGGGGAGGGACGATGGGAGAGCTAGTATTTGATTTGAGGCAGGGGTTGTGGTCGGCAGCAGGACAACAGCATCACCATGGTGAGATTGGAGAAGTATGGGCGTAGAGGTGTGAACATGTCTAGCATGCTGAAGGAAGCCAGCTTTTAAAATTTAATTAAAACCAACTGACCAAAGAATGTGTATCATATTTCCCTCTTTCTAATGTTAAGAGGGGGAAAAAGAGAAAAAACCAAGTGGCAAAGGAAAAGGCTTGAAGAAATGCCCCAAGCCTCCTCACAGCAGCGATTTGGACCTGTGATATCATTTGAACAGTGGGGTTTGGGGTTTCCATATGCTGCTCTTATGTCACTTGTCTGTCTCCCAACCAACCCGCCACTTTACCAGGCAGCCGCTGCTCAACTGACCACCTTAGTTATGTACCCCCTGAGCTTCCAGGGTAGATGTCCCTGCCAGCTGTGAACGGGAAGCCAGAGCGCAGAAACAGAGAAGCAACCCGGGCTCTGCCCAAGATGGAATTTCAAAGCAGGTCATCTTTCTCAGAAAGCCTGCCTCACAGGTTGGCCCTGACCTTTTCAAGAGACAGGCAGACCCGTTAACTACTGTTCACTTGCCCGCCACCCAGGCCGAGCTCAGCCTGGTTCCCTGTCAATCCGCATGTGCTTCTCTGAGCAAGGGCACACCATTTACCACGCGCCTAGGGTCTCCTCATGTCATCCTAAGATACCTATTTTCTTTTAATGGAAGAAACAGGATTAGAGAGGCCAAGGAACTTGCCAAAGGTCACAGAGCTAGTATGTGAACAGGGATTAAAGGCTTAGGTCAGTGTGAATCTGAGTTATATATTCTCTGTGCTACACCATCCTACCAGGTGCTTTGAGGAGTCTTTATGTATTGATACACACTTACTGCTACAGGGGCTTTGCCTATGCTGCTGGGGTGGCATACATGTCAGAGAACCATTCCCAGAGGACAGGACCTGTGATCAGACTAGAATGGAACATTGTATCTTGCTTTAACAATAACCCAGCTTTGTAACCCAGCTTTGACAGAAGAGAAAAGAAAAACTCATTGTGTGTCAAAATGGTATATTCTTATAAAGAAATCACAAATATGCAAGCAGAAGTATAGTAGAAAATATTTGAGGCAGAAAGAAAGGAAAGAAACAGAAGTCATATCATTTGTTGATTCAATTCAGTAAGAATTTATTCAGGACAGACTATGTGTGCTGGTAACAGAAGATATAAAGATGAACAACGCAATGACTACCTTCAAGGAGCTTGTTGGTCTAGTGGAGAAGCCTGACCCAGAAACAACCTGCAGTCCCCAAAATTAAGTAGACCCAGGGTTCAAAGGAGAAATGCTGACAGAAATACAAAGAATTTAGGGAACACATTACAGGGAGGGTGACATTTAAGCTGGTCTAAAAAGATGAGTAGGTGTTCCCCAGCTAGGTGGGAGCATTCCAGGAAGGGGAAACAGAATGTGAAGTCAAGTCCAGAAGTAAAACAAAAACACATGGTGTGTGCTAGTAACAGAACAAACAGCTCATCACAGGAGAATCCAGCAGAGCAGCAGGACACCAGGCAGGAGAGGCAGGCCGGGACCAGAGTATGAAGTCAGTTGGCTAAACTGCCTCCTAAGTGTGGTCATGAACTAAGGCTGGTCTCCCAACTGTTGGTTACCGGCCCATGCTGAGATAAAGACAAAAATGAAGTGTTCAGACATTTTTGTAGCATTTTGACAGAGAAACTTAGTAACAAAAAACCTTGGGCTTATATAGTGTCTTCTTAAATTGCATGTACAATTTTTTCATTTTCCTACTATGGGTCTGTGATAAAATGGAAAAAAGAAAGCTAGTTCATCACCACATGTAGTTTGAAAAACACTGGACTTGAAATTAATGCTTTCCTAATATAAATATTAAAATAGAACAGAGACATGATTTTCGGCTTTGGACATATACAGCCCAGTAGATCTTAAGCAGATATATAGGTTATTTTCCTATAGCCATTTACCCTTCTTTTTTAGTTTATGGAACTTTTTTTTATGGTTCTGGGGATTAAATCTAGGGGCATTTTACCTCTGAGCTACACTCCCAGCCCTATTTTATTTCTTTATTTTGAAACAGGGTCTCACTAAGTTATGGAGGGACTCACTAAATTGCTGAGGCTGGCCACAAACCTGCGATCCTCCTGTCTCAGCCTCCCAAGTACTGGGATTACAAGTGTGCGCCACCACACCCAACTAGTTTGTGGAATTCTTACTTTTGCTTGGGCAACATGTTAAGGAAAGTGGTCTTCTCCCCCAATTTCTGGGATCTGAATGAAGATTGGCAGAGGCCAATCATGGATACGTGACCAAAGGGATGGAAGAGAAAGCGTGCAGGGCAGCTCCTGGGAAAAAGCATACACCTGGTAGACAGAGGGAAGGCCTTTCATCCAGCTTGAAAGCTGTGTGATGATGTAACACTCGAAGTTACCACGGCCATGAGGCAGGATACGCCTAAGCATGAGAAGGACAAAGAGCAGAAAAACAGAACAAGTCTAGGTTCCTGAAAGTATCACAGAACCACTGTCACAAACCTGGAACTGTCAATCTCCAGGCTTCATGAGGGAAGTAAATGACTTTTCTGTATTGCTTAAGTCAGTGTAGTTGGGCATCCTAGTACTTAAGAGCTGAGTCCATCCTGACTCAGAGCCCCAGAGGATCTCTATAAGGACTCTGTTCACAGAACAGTTCTCTGAACATTTGCTGGTTGTCTTATTCTATAAAAACTGAAATCAGATAATTTATCACACTCTACCAATTTTTCTCTTTAAAGTTTAAGTAAACTATGAGGGGAATTATGCCCGTAAACTCAATTTGACCATTCAGAATGACCTGGTTGTCAGGTGAACAACGTAGTTTAGTGGAAATTTGGTTGCCTACTCAAGATCCATTTACCTCTTCCTCCTTTTCAATAGGATTTCAGTTTTGCCCAGATATCTAACAAGCTCAGGGAAAGGCAGGATCTTGTTTAAACCAATTAGCATAAAGTATTCTGCTGACAACTATTATGACTTCATAAAAATATATAGAACCTAATATGGCTCAATCAGACTAAGGAAAGGACTGAAAAGTCCAGGCCTGGGGACCCGTTTCCCTCTTTTCTTCTGGACTTGAATGAGAAAACCCAGGCTTGGCTTCATCGGTCCTGGGAGAGAGATCTGAGATGAAAATAACTTGGGTCTCGGATGGCATCACTGAGTCTATGAATACCGCTGCATCCAGAGCCTGCTCTAGCACTGGACTTCCAGTTATGTGCAAGTTTTCTTTGAGGATTTTCTACTACTTGCTGTCAGAAGCATCATACTTGACATAGATGAACTACCACCTAACAGTTTTTAACAGCTAATGAAACAGTGGGTCTCTTTTGAGGAAAGCATCTCAGAATATCCATCACACCACTGAGCGTTTAATTTTTATGTTTTTATAGTTTATATTCTTATACTCACCAGACTATCAGTTCTTTGAAAGCAGAGTCCATGTCTTACTAATCTTTGTACACTCTTAGTACACAATTAGCATGTAGTGTGCCATCAGTAAATGTTGAACCAAACAGCCTCTCATTTCTTTGAGAAAAGAATGTATGTCTGTCTCAGGACCTAGGGCCATTCATGTACACATCAAGCCTTCTCTAAATATGTATTAAATGAATAAACAAATGCATAACTATTAATGTGTGGTGCTTAGACACCTCTTACAGTGGCAGAGAACAATGGGCTTGTACTCTAATAACCTAGACTCACATCCAAGTCACTGGCTGTTTGACCAGGTGATTCCCTTAGCCTCTCTGAGCACCTGTAAGATGGGGATCATAGTTTCTCCATCCGCCTCACATCAGGCCTGTGAAGGCATAGTAATCCTAGGCTAGGTCTTGCCTTGGGACATGGTCCTATTTTGAGTCAAACATTTCAAAGTTGACAAAGTTAACTATTAGAGACAACGTGTGAATGCACCTATGCTGCATTTAGGAATTTTTATGCATAATAGGGGCATAGCAGAGAGGTGCATTAGGATGTGGTTGTCACCTATAAGGAGGCCAAGTTCTTCATTTTTCAAATTACTGTGGTAATGTCTTTTAACATTATTACTGAAATGCTGCATATCATCTTTGGGAAGGCTTAAACACTAGGGAAGGTGTTGTGGATATAGATTGTCCCATGAAGAGCTCATGTATTAATGTTCAAATTGATATAATTAAGTCATGAGAGTTATAATTTCATCAGCAGATAAATCCACTGTGATGGATTTTCCAAGGTCTGGGTGGTAACCTAGGTGGTGGGTGTGGTTGAGGTGGGTCCCTGGTGATGTGGCCGTGGGGACTGTGCTTTTGTCTTTGAAACCCCCGTTTGTTTACTCTCTTGCTTCTGGCCTCCATGATGTGAGAGCAGAGCCTTGCTTTCTCCCATACTCTGCTTCCCTCCGCCATGCCCTGAGATCCACAACCCCAACCCCACATGGACTGAACCTGGAATCTCTAAGAAACTGTGAGCAAATAAATCTTCCTTCCTCTAAGTTGTGTGGTCAGTCGTCTTGGATTACAGCAGTGGGAATGCTGACTGGGACAGAGGATTGGCAGAGTCTTGTCAGATCTATTTTCAACTACAGGAGAGGTCAAGAAGGGCTCTGTAGTTCCTTTACAGTTAAGCATATAAAACTGGCAAAAGTTAGAAAAAAAATCAACATGGTGCTAAGAGCTGAGGGAAACAGGCATCCTCAGACACTAATGGCAAATGGACACCTCCTTTCTAGAGATCAATCAAGTGGAACTCATCCACAGCCTTGAAAATAAGTATAGTCTCTGGTCAATCCTTAGCTGAATGATGAGCAAAGGACATCTGTAAAGACTCTCCTATGGAGTCTTTCATCATGGTGGCATGGAGTTATCAAAGGGGGGTAAAAAGTAAAAACGTGTGTATACACACGGGTCAAGAAGGAAGCACATGCCTGTAATCCCAGTACAGGAGGATAGCAGGTTCACAGCCAGCCTCAGCAACCTAGGGAGACCCTATTTCAAAAACAAAAAAATAAAAAGGGCTGAGGGTGTAGCTCAGAGGGAGAATGCCCCTGGGTTCAATCCCTAGTACCATAAATAAGTAAATACATAAATAAATGGGAGCTTTAGTTCCTTTACAGAAAAGCATACCAACATAAAGAAAGTCACCAAAAAGTGGTTCTACTGTAGAGTGGTGAGATTTCAACTTTATATTTCCATAAAACCAACCAACAAAAGAAAATTTATGTTTTAGGTTTTTTTTTTGCGGTACAGGGGATTGAACCCAGGGGCGTTCTACCTCTGCGCTACACCCCCGGCCCTATTTTTTTATCCTTTATTTTGAAACCGGGTCTCACGAAGTTGCAGAGGGCCTTACTAAGTAGAGAGAGAGAAAGAGACAGGGAGAGAAAGAGAGAGAGAGAGAGAGCTGAGGCTGGCCGCGAGCCCGGATCCTCCAGTCTCCGCCTCCCAAAGTACTGGGATTACAAGCGTGCGCCACCACGCCCGGCCAAAACAAAATTTAAAAATCAGGGCCGGGCGTGGTGGCGCACGCTTGTAATCCCAGTACTTTGGGAGGCGGAGACC
>PVJS01013242.1:0-42419 GCA_004027185.1 Glis glis | reverse complement strand
CCACACACACACACACACGTACGTTGGACTGTCTTTGTCCATGTGGGTATGAGTTAGGTTTGCAGATATGGAGTCTGTAATAAGAAGCAGATGGTTTTTATCTGTGTCTCATGTATTCTCACCTTCTTCTAGGTGAGTGGCTCACACTGTAGAGACTTAAAGCCACCACAGACTGCCGACACCCCTCAACCTCTGGTCCACAGGGCGGGCAGGGCCTGAGCATGTGCACCTCTCATGACTCCCAGAAGCTGCTGGTCCACGGACCACACTTTGAGAATCACTGCTTTTTGTCAACAGTTTGATTTCAGTCTTGTCTATTTTGTTCCTGTTTGCAATTTATTTATTGGTTCCTTACTGATATTGTTTGGGATTTCAATTTGTTTCTTGAGGTCTGGAATCTTATTTTCATTCCATTCAATCTTTGTTATATAGTTTTGATACTTATTAAATTCAAGTCCTTATCAAACTATTCTCTTTGTCAAAGCAGGGACTCTGTCCTTGTTTACGTTAGGTGTTCCTGTAGCGGGTCACATGCTTGTCTTTTCCACGCCATGACCCTTTCTTACCCATTTCCTCCACCCCCACCTTCACCCCCGCTTCAAGCCTGGGCGCCCATCCGGGTCTCCCATGGGTTTGACATAACCCTGCTGAGTTCTTGCCCTCTCTCCACAGTGCCTGGCACTGTGCGACGTGAGGGCGGGTGGTTTGGGAGACTCGAGGGGACGGAGGCGGGAAGAGCTCAAGGAGGCTCTGGTGGAGGCTTGCCCAAGGCTTGGGCTCGCCCTTTCCTCTGCACTCCTGTGAACCATTCTGGCCCAGGGCTGGCTTGACCCTGGCACTCGTCATGCCAGGTCTGGGGCCACTCCCAGGGGCAAACACATCCCTGGAGCCTCCGTTTCCTCCAAAGGGTGACCATAGCTGTTTCCATTTCTGCCCGAGCATCTTCTCAGCTTCCCATCTCCACAGCTGGAGCATGAAGGATTGTTGGGACGCTGGCTGCTCACCGCACGGCACTGGGGTGGGACGGTAGCTGGGGAGGTGGGCTGGCCGGCCCCTCTGCTCTACTTTGGGATCTTTTGCTTCTTTTCTTGGCTACCAATTTTTAACACACATGGCCTCGTTTGTTATTCTGGGATTCTTTTTCTATTTTTCCCCATCTGTTTTGTTGGGGGCTGGCGGCAGGACGCTCTGTGAGTCGGCTTCACCCTGCCATCTTTGGTGTTGCTTTTGAACGTCCAGCTGCAGGATGGGTCGCAGCCTCGGACAAACTTCTCTAACCTGGGGAACGGTATGAAAGCCATGGAGAAGGGGAACAGTCAGCTCTTCAGAGCCGGCGCCGAAGAACAACCCAGGTCAAAAAGAACAGCAGCAAGACCGAGCAGGGGAACGGTGCTCCACTTCTCCCTGGACCTGAAGATGTTCTCAAAGGCGGAGTGTTGCCGTGGGGTGTGAATCGCAGGCTCCTTAGAAGGTGACAAGTATCTCATGACTCCCCGGGGGCTGCGCCCTGCACTTCAACCCCTGCCGCTGGCTGATCAGCCCAGCTCCTTGCTGAGACCCTGCTGCGCCCTTGGGGTGTGTGTGTGTGTGTGGGTGGGGGGTGACGGACAGCTCAGCGCTGCTGAGCCAACAGGATCTTGGCGCGGAGTCAGGCACCCGAATCCTGGACTGGGGTGGGCAGCACCAGAGTGTCATGAAAAAATACCATTGCAGGGAAGCACAGAGCTGGGCCGAGTCTGCTACTAATTTAATGTTTCCGAGTGGTAGGCACAATTGTTCTTTGTTTTTGACTCATAGAGTCATGATTATGGGTCATGCAGAGAGAAGGCCCAGCACTGGGGACATTTAACACCAAACGGCCACTTGTCCGATGCCCCGTTTCAGCCATGGGGACAGACGTTCTCGTTCCTGGTTAGGGTTAACTATCCTGAGACATCATTCAAAAGTGCCCAGCAGAAACAAAATTTGCTGACCGCTTGCTGTGGGCTACGCAGTGTGGACATATCTATCTGCTCGTTCTAGCCCATGTCCAGGGCTTCGCCCCCTTCATTTTCCCAGAGGAAACCGAGGCTCTGGGGCCCCTAGAAGTGGTGTGACACCCGGCTGTCTAACCACAAAGGTGAACTCGGAAAATGACGACCACAGCAGTGGCAGTGTGAGCCGGGCAGGGCCAGAGCCAGCCTGGACAGAGCCACGGGCACGGGGGTGCCCAGGGCCTCCTTTGTCAGCCCTGAGGTCCACGGGGTCAGAGTGGCCTCTTCCCGAGCCTGGTGCCCTCAGCTGGGTGTGGCCTGGGGGCTGTCCCCCTAGCTGAGACCCTCTGATGAGCGCCAGGATGAGCACTGGCCAGCCGCGTCTTCCCATGTTGCTGCCAGACATTCCCAGGAGCCCTTGGGAAATGGACTTCCTCTGTCCTATGAATTCCATCTGGGCCTGTATAGCTGGGGGGTGGACTTTCCACCATCATTGTTTGGAGGTGTTTTTCATGGTAACTGGCAGCCCAGACCAAGAAAAATAGATGATTCCCAATCCAACAAAAAGCCCAGTCTCTCCAAGGAACAAAACCCAGCTCCCAGGACCCACGGGAAGCCTGGCAGCCCTGGAGGAGCTGGCCTCTGCTGCCCCCTAGTGGCCCAGGCCACTGCCTGCTCAGGAGCACGGGCTGCAGTTCTGGGGCCCAGAGGCCACCTGCGTCAAAAGGCTTTGGGCCACCTTAACCTTGGAGGGAAGTGGTCCCAGAAGCTCAGCCCAGGTCTCCTCTCCCAGGCCACCCTCAGTGGGGGGCGCACCGGCCTGGTGGCTCTACCACGCCTCCACTTTCTCCATTTTCCCTGTATAAAGGCAGGTACGAGCCGCCCTTAGGGCTTGGGACCCAGCCCCAGGAGGGTCCAGTGGGGGGTGATGCTACCCCTGCTCCTCAGGCAAATGTCAGGCATCACGGTCACTCTGCAAAGCCCAGGCTGCTCCATCCTCATAAAACACAAACGTGGTGCTGTTATTAGTCCTCTGTGGCTGCAGAAACGCAAGCTCACAGATCAGCAATCTGTCCAAGGTCACCCTGCTGCTGAGTGCCTGGCCAGAGACCCCAGTGTGGACCTCCGAGCCTTGCTCCGGCTCTAGCCACAGACACCGGGCCCCCGTGGAGGGATGGGGTCCACCACAGCTGGTTCGCAGGCTGCACATCTGCGCTCTGTACCTGACCAACCCCTGGCCACCGCTCAGGGCTACGGTCACTCAGCAGGGCCAGGACTCCTTGGGGCTGAGTCTCTGCGTGTTTGGGGTAAATGCACGATACTGATCTCCTTGGGGCTTTGCTGCATGCCATGCTTCCTGAGAAGCTTTCTCATCAAACGGAGCAGCTGGCCCTGGGGTGCTGTGTCCCTGACAGGAGCCGGGCGAGCAATCCAGACACAGCACACTTCAGGGCAGATGCTACCGCCCAGCTCCTTCCAGAGGGGCAAGGCAGCAGCCAGAGCCCTGCACGGGAAGGAGCTGCACAGCTAGAACAGCCACGCAGGCAGGCCCGAGGGCTGAACATGCACAGGGAGCCGGGCTGCAGGGCTGGCGTGGCAGCCCCTCACTGCCGGTGTGCAGCAGAGGGCCACTCCTTAGCAGCTAGGTGCTCCCTGTCCCCAGCCTTGGCCGATCGCTTCGCTCAGCCTCCCACGTGTCTGTGTTCTTCTTCCCCTTCCCCCGTGCAGATGCCTCCATGAACTGCCTGCTCTGCCCCGTACACCTGTAACACGCCACAGTTCTGCTTCCTCATTAAAATGGGTGCACGTGGGCTCGTGTGTACTGCTGGTGTCATGTGTGGAAGTTGCTGCCGGCTCACAAGTCTGCTGCAAGAGGCTCCGCTGCAGTGTCCTACTGGAGACCTGCTGCCCGAGGCTCCAGCACTTCCCACTCAGTCTTGGCGCCACCGCCAGGAGGCCGCGCAGCTTCCAGGAGCACAGACGATCCACCTAGCGAGTGAGGAATCCTTAAACAAGGCTGGTGCTGCCCCGGGACGGCTTTCCTCCAAGTCAGGGTTTTTGTAGGGACTCTGCGGCCCCTTCCTGCATCACCCAATCACAGGAAATCAGAAGGAAAAGGTTAAATCCTCAGAGAGGAAGAAACATTGACCTGAGGCGACAGGTGAGTCACCTGGGGTTCCTGAGGGGTCACCAAGGTGCCATGCGCTTTGCTCATGGCCTGCACCCCACGCCCAGGATGCAGCCGACACGGCCAATGCTCCACACCCTGCCAAGGACTCCTGGCTGGACCCCTCCTCTCACTGAGGCCTCACTGGGTCCCCTCAACATCCCAGGAGCACATGCTGAGTGTTGGGGTCCCATGGAAGTGCTGTGGAATAGCAGCACCTTTACAAGGTGTCTGGGAAGGATTGTTAAGTGACATAGGAAAAGAACATGGATAGGACTTTAACATTATCTTTTTCATTCCTTCCCGAGTTTCATAAAGCATTATTATAAAGTATTTCTGTAATAAGGAAGGGATGTGGCAAGTAATTTAAAAGTAAGAAATATAGTCAGCACCAGGTGGGCTAGAGGACCCACAGCTGGTCCCGACGCGGCACAGGGACCCCGGCTGGGCTGTGCCCTGCAGCAGGAAGGACAGTGGGACCCAGGGACACATGGGCTCTACTATCACTCCTGCGCAGCTCTGTCCTGCCCAGCATGGAGCTGGATCCTTGGCCCTATCCCCTTGGTCTGTGCTGTTGCAATGAACCAGCCATAGCACTCCATGTCCCATCCTGAGGAGGGGGCTGAGGGCAGAGGGTCGTGTTTCTGGGGCAGGGCTTGGACAGTGGCATCCGCAGCTGAAGGCCCAGGAGGAGGCTGCACAAGGCGCTGGGGTGGGAGTCATGGCACCAGGCAGCGAGAAGGGAGGCATGGTGGGGCCTGCAGGGTAGAGGCCAGAACACAGAGGGTATTGAAGACCGGGTGGGGCAGCAGGACGAAGTGCAGCACCTCCCCACAGTGATGCGGGCATTGGTGTCTGGGGGCGGTGCTCTCCCTGACAGCTGGTTTCCAGAGCCACAGGCGTTTAGGGGAAAAGCTTGCTTTAAAGGGACAAGATGACTTCACACACCACCCAGCCTCTCTCATTTCGACAGCAAGACGGCATGCTCACCTCCTGCAGGAGCAGAAGAACCACACTCCTTGTCTGAGGAGGAAGAGCAGCTCTGCTTCATGTTCAGCACCAGGTCTGGGGCCTCTCCGGTCATTTCTGACCAGGTAAAAACTGCCACTGGGATATCTACTCACTGTGAACACTGCCGGAGCCGGTCCCAGGCCGTCCACGACCTCACCGTGTGGTACTGTTGGGTAGCGCTTGCCTGATCACTAGCATGGGCAACGCAGTCTGGGAATGAGTCCCAAGGTCATGTTGTGTCTGTCACACCTCCAGCTGCCCTTCCTAGCCCTGGACAGTGGTTTGTTCTGCCTGCCTGCCTTTGGTGATGGGAAATCCTGGCCAGTTGAGACTTTCTGCATCTAAATTCCTCAGGGCAAGATGGTCTTTCCTCTAGAGACTCATTGTCATGTGGGCTTTGCCTGGTGCGCACTGAGTTCTCACATTTCACCTCAATAGAAATGAGTTTATTACATTTACTACTAGTGAGGAAGTTTTGTGAGAGAATACAAACACTCTAGATAATATACATGCAAAACCTGCCCTGGGCAGAGCATCTGAGTGGCTTTGGATGCTGGGCTCAGACAAGGGCTGACACTCCTGCCGCATGAAAGGCCATACTCAGGGTGCGGGGCCTGAGAGCCAGGGCAGGATGGCAGAGACGGTTAATGGAGCACCGCTGCCTCCAACCAACACCAGTGTTCAGTGCCCGCCTCATCCTAGCCTTGTCCTCAGCAAGGTCCTGGTTGCTTCAGGACCAGCTGGCCAGCTCCTTCTCGTCCAGACCCCAGCCTGTCTTCCTAAGGTGGCTCCTTGAGAACCCAGGATACAAGATGGGTTGGGCTGCACGAGGCAAAAGCTGTCACGGGCCTGCTGAGGACCCACGCTCACCAGACGTCCATCCCGAAGTGGCCTTCAGGTCTGGCTACTGCTGTGTGCTGACCCGGCTGTGAGGCCTGCTGGGGCCTTGGGACAACGGTCCAGCATAGTTGGAGCTGGGGTGCCGCGTGGGGAACTGACAGACTATAGGCTGGGACCATGGGGAGTGGGGGTGACCAACTGTGCCAAATCGGGGTCACAATGGACAAGGGACTCTGGATTTGGACATCAGTGTGGCTCTCTGTAGACACTGCTTCTGTGGGAGCAACCTGGGCTTCAACCCAAGGGACCAAAGGTGGGAGGGCAGCACAACCCTGAGGCCAAAGGACTGTAGAAGGAGACCACAGGAGGCTGAGTCGAGGGGGACAGGGCCAGCCACCAGGAAAAGCAACCAAGGGTGGGGCTGGGGCCAGGGTGGGAGTTCTTGGAGGCGCAGGCCAGGCCATCGCAGGAGGACTGATTACTGGCTCCCAAGCAGACGGCTTCCAGAACACACTGCTGGCGCACTGCCTGCCTGGTCCACGGCAGGCAGGGTGGGAATGGTCATTGTTACGATCACATACAAGAGGCATGAAAACAACCAAGTGGACGTCCACCACTCAGGGTAGGAACCCCTCCCAAATGAGAACATGTGGGCAGCCATCATCACAAACTGAGACTAGGCCTCGTGCTGTAGCCACTCGTCCCTCCGCAGTAGGTGGGCAGACCCAGCACCCAGCTGTGTGTTCCCTGAGGAAAAAGCTGGCACGGTGACAACAAGGTCGGAGGACTGGGGTCCCGCTGGCTTCACTTGTGTCTAGAATAGCAAGATGGAACCGGCGATTCCGACTTCCATACTTTTGCGAAGGGTCTGGGTTGCAGGCTTGAGGGAGGGAAACGACCGTGCTCGGAGGCCAGCGCGTCTTGGAGTGGGTCAGAAGGGATGCCGAGCACTTGCCAGTTCTCCCACCTTCAGGAGAATAGCAGAGCATGCGCCGCCACCTTCGAGTGTGCTCCCTAACTAGAACACACTTGGGAGAAAGGAACAGGAAACGGGGCTCCCGCTAACTCACTGTCCTTGGTGGGCGAGTGATTTTAAAGTGGAGCTCCACGGTAGAAACCTAAACAACCCAACAGGATTCGCACTCTGCCCTTTCGCACTCTGCCTTTGCTCTCCATACTTTCCTTCTTCCCCACCCTCTGCTTTCTCCCCCTCGAGCTCACGGTGCCCTAAGGACATGGGTCCTGCTGAGTCACATTGACAGTCCTGGTCAATGTGACTCCTGGTCCTTCAGACCCACCAGGAGCAGTCGACCAGCCCATCCACCTGCCTCAAACCCCACCCTCTCACCTGTCTTGGGTGCCTGGGGCTCGGCCTGGCCCTCCTCAGGTCCTGACGCTCGTCCCCGCTGGACGGGCTGAGTCCCATCACTTTTCGAGTGACTGAAGCTGAAGTTGGCCTGAGCCTGTGCCCCGCTGCAGCTCCATATCTGGTGCCGCTGCCGTCCACACACTGAGGACGGAAAGGAGGCATCGCCACGCCAACGTGCTAGGGGAAGAGGCCTTTCAAGAACCAAAAGCCACAGACAGAAAAGGCCCTTTCCCTGAAGCTCCACAGTGCTGACCCGAGCCAGCGCTTCCCGACACACAACGAGCAATTGGATCCAACCAGAACCTTAGGGTTTTAACTTAAAAATGCTCACTTGTGAAAATTTACTATTCTTATTAAAACAATTCTCAAGAATTTCAAAACTACCAAGAAAACTGTATACAAACGAGTAGGGGTACCCATGTGCTTTAAGATGGGATCTGATGGCCTCGCCGTCAGAGGCCGAGAGCAGCCTCCTGCAGCAAGGCGGCTGGGAGCGGGGACCGTCTCGGCAGGCCTCCCGGCTGCTCCTCTCCAGAGCCTTGTGGGTTTCAGGCGAGGATCCTCAGCACAATGGGACAACACAGCAGAACCGGGGCGCGCCTACTTAGAAGGGTCCTCCTTGGAAACTCACTTTCAAGGCTGGATGTGAACCTTTCAAAATGCACTTTCCTTCGTAAAATCCCAAACAGGGAAGTGGCCCAGCGGGCGGTGCCTGGGGAGAAGCGCCTCCTGTCTCCCCACTCCTGAGCCTGCAAGTGCCCAGCTTTATTATATGCAGAGGTAAAACTCCAAGTTACTGGAGCCCACACTCCCATTCATGGAGTTCTCACCAGCCAGTGGCTGCTGCCCACACACACCTGCCTTCTGAAGGCCCAAGCGCGACAGGTATCAGTGCCCTCCCCAGCCCCTCGGCCAAGCCAGACTGCCTGCTTGCGTCTGGGTTGACACATGCCAATCTAGAAATTCCTGGTAAACAGGACACAGAAACATTCCAAACCAACCAGTGGCCACTGGGCTTCTGTAAGAGCTTCTTTCGTTTCTTTTGCATTGCAGAACCCAACACTTAAATGAATTGAAACAGGGCGGAGGGGAGGGTCTTTGGGTCCACTGGTCCGGGTGGTCTGAAGTGATGCCTCTTCACCTGCTGTTCCTGCTGCATGCCTCCCACAGCTGGGGCTGAGCCCTGGACAGCAGGCGGCAGCAGCCTGGCAGGCGGGGGCAACGCTGCTGCCCACCAGGCGTGAGCCCTGCTCTGCTGAGGTGGTCAAAAGGAACCATATGTGATTTCCTCTAAGCTCAGTGCTCTTAACCATTTGGTTACAAAATTTGATAGAATAGAGAGATACTTCAGATAAAAAATAAGGACTTTGTCTTCACTACAGAATTCTCATACCCATACACACCCCTATAAGAATAAAACATCTACACAAAACTATACTGTTGGGGCAACACGCTTGCTCCTGACTTCAAAGTACCGAGAATTCCAACATGGAATATTCAAAATATATGGTTTTACTTCAACCCTGGATTTTTTTTAAGGATTGTAAGCATTTTTGTGGAAAGAAATCATATACTGTAATGAAACTGGGGTGTCTACGAAGTGCCTCCTCTTCAGGGTTTCGATTTGGAGCCTTGGCATGTTTATTCGTCTTTCTCTGCCCAACACACATAAAACACCAGACAATGAAGCAGATGGACTTCCTCAGCACTGGAGTCACAAACATCACACTGCGCCAGGGGACAGCCCACCCAGGGTCAGGCACAAATGCATGTGGACTCTCGGTGGCCAGTCTATACTGCTACACGGATGTGTGCACAGCAAGATGTGTCCCCAGCAGCTGCTCTGATCACACAGCAGCCCCGCCGCTGCCGAGGAAGCCGCCGTCCACCACCAAGGTTTCAGTGAACAGTCAGCTCCTTCCAGCCAGACACTAGCAACATCGAGATAATTAAACGTGCTTCCTTTCTGTCCTCCTCTCCTTAATGGGTTCGTGAGGCGCTCAGAATGAAGACACCCCAGGACTGGCCCGGTGCCTAGCCGCACTTCCATTCAATGACTACAGCAGCGGCCACTTAAATCTGGACCCCAACACAAGAACTGCCAGGAAACTGTATTTCCATCTCTTCGGGAGTGAAGGAAGTCAGGAGAGGGAGGGAAGGGGGACACGCACCCTCCTTCAACAGGCTCCAGAGCGGCCAGGCCTCCCGGGACTTTCTGCCAGGATGGAAATGTCCCTTTCTGCTCTGTCCAACACTGAACCACTGGCCACGTGGCTACTGAGCACGTAGACGGGCCCAGGGCAACGAAGGAACTGCATCTTCATCTGTGCTGAATTTTAATTATTTAAACATAAGTCGCCACATATGGCTAGTAGCTACTGCGCTGGACACAGCAGAGCTCAACAGTAGAAAACTTACAGTTTTACAGGATTCACTATTTACAGATAATTCCTGAATAATAACGTTGGACTACAACTAGCTTGCAAGAAATTTTAGTTTTGTTTTCTATGTTTCAAAAGAGGTGAATAAAGAAATGTAATTTATTTTTCAATGCTCACTTTCAATTGACAATTAGATTTCTGGGTAATAAAGAGCGTGTCCTATTTTGCTTTTGCATTTTATCCCATCCACACTCTCCGCTCAAAGCTCCATTCAGAGGAGGGGGGAGGCAGGCCAGCTGAGGACGGTCACCCCAGGACCTTTTCTATACTGTTCTAGAAGTCTATGGTAATTTTCCTCATCTTTTTTTTCTTTTTTTCGCTCTAATGTAGATTGCTAAGATGAGAAGAATAAACACTTCGGAAAAATTCTTTGACATATGTCTGAATTAAACCACACTGTCAAGCCAATGGAGAGGGAAGCGGCGAGCACGTGTGCGCATGTATACAGGTGATGTGTGTGGGAGAGGTAGAAGGGAGAAGTTCCACAGAAACGCTTTATTTCTGCAGTCTTACGGAGCGACGTGGGAAAGCAGCATGACACACAGCAGCTGTGGCAAGACGTGCTTTAGTCAGGGCTGGTCTTCCATAGCAAGCCCTTTTTATTTCCCAGTGACAATCGAGGATGATTCAAAATAAAGGTAGAAGCTTCCAAAACCTTTTGAAGGGAAGTTACTTTCCTTCAACTCCATTAACGATACTACAGGGCAGATTGCTTTTGCAATTTTATGATCACTGACTTCCCCCGCAGCTGTAGGCCGTGGAGCCCACGAGGGTCGGACAGGCCGGCGAATCCCAGTCCCACGAGCAGCTTGAGTCGGAGGGCCGCTCACTTCAGCCAGATCCATTTGTCTCCCACATCGGGGTTGCACCCGGGGCGGTACTTGCGGCCCGGCAGCTGTGGGGAGACACAGACACTGCTTAGAAAACACACACCTGGAGCTGCTCACACACAAGTCTTCACCCCTCACCCATGCAGCCTCGTGTACACGTCCTCTGCCTGCACACACGCACCCCAGGAGCTACACAGCACAGCCCTGCCTGCCTGCAGGTCCGCCATCCAGAACAGGGAAGGAAAGAGGGACTGTAGCTTTAAATCTAAAAACACCATGATCACCCTCCCCTTCTCTCTGAAGGCTTGTTTTCCTACAAGCCTGAATTCTAAAAGTTCCAGTAAATCTTCAAGCACTCTAAGTCCAGTTACTTGATGCCTATATATTTGTTGTCTTACAGAATGTATTTTTAGACAGATAAAAGAAGTCAATAGAAGATATTGTTCAAAGCCCAATGATATGTGCATAGCCCAAGTGCTATTCATCAACCAGATAACATCAGCTTCATGATTCTGAGAAGAACCAGACCACCAGAGCCTTCTCCACTCCACAATCAAAGGAATCAAGCTCACCCATCCCCATTTTCTCACCATTTACAAAGTTTCCTATAAAAGAAGAGCCATGCCCCCCAAGAGGCGTCTCTCTCACTCTGGATATGGCCCCCATTCTCCCATGAATGTGTATTTCTGCTTTCCTAAATAAACCTGTCTGTAGCTCTATTCTTCATTTTGGAAATTCTTTTCCAACCCGAGTGCATCCCGACAGGTCAGGTCAGACTGAGCTGGAAAAGGAAGGGAACCAGATTCTCCTCGTGGGCCTCCAGAAGCAACAGCGCCTGGCGGCTCCTGAACTGTTGGAGGACGCACTTGAGCTATTCCAGACCACTTGTCCATGGATGTTCTGCTGTCTGTGCCGGGAGACAGTGGGCACATCTGTACACAGCGCACAGGAAGGGATGCACACAGAAGAGCAGGCAGGGAATGCGGGAGAGAACAGGCCACCCGCTAGAACAAACTGGCAGTCTAAGCCCCCAAGAGGAGGCAGGAGACCTTCAGGCAGCCTGCCCGCACAGTCCCCAGAACTGCCATCAAAACACAATGCAGCTTCAGCTGTCATCACATCTAAAGGCTGGCCCTGCCAGAAAGCAGTTTCTTTTTACTTGATGGAACAATCTGCAGAATTATGTCTGAGGAACAGAAAATTCACATGGGAACAAAAGACCGCCGCGAAGGTTTTGCACCTCACCAACAATGGCGAGTGGGCAGCTCTCCAGACGTGTGCTGGATCGGGCCCCTAGGGGTTTTCAGTTAAAGTTCTCATTTAACACTGTACCCAAGCCCAGGCGCAGCCACGCAGGTCTGCTCACAGCAGCCTCTTACGAGAACCGGCTCCACATGGGAAAGTTTGTTTTCACCTTTGTGAACTGAATTTTAACCACAGCAAATAAAAACTAGCAGAGTATCAGGCCTGCTGAGCCCAGGCAGTATCTATTAATCGCCTCACCAAATCCACTCTGTAGGCTTCTAGGTGGCGTTTAACTGGCCTTTGAAATCCTGGTGCTCTCAGATCCTGGGGCCTTAGTGGGTTTCTCAGGTGGCATTTAACTGGCCTCTGACACCTGGTCCTGGGTTCTCAGGTCCTGGGGCCTCTTTTCTGCTTGTGAGGCAACAGGGACCCACAGGAGGGTTTTCATTTGGAACATCTCACACCAAGAGAATGCAAAATCAGCTTCTACAGCATGACTTCATGTCAGCATCTGCTAATTCAAAGTAAATCAACAACCTCCACAACTCAGTCCCCTCTTGTCACAGGAGAAGTCCCGAGATGCCCAGAAGAAGGAGGCACAGGGCCCCTCCATACAAGGCAGCGTGCTCCAGAGGCGCCTGCGACCTCTGGAAGGGGTGTGTGCTGGAAGCACGTGTGACATTCAGCTGGAAAGGCGTGGGGTCCACAGCTGGGAGCAGCCACAGCCCCCCACAATCCGACACGCGTGGCCCTTTGCTGCTCGGCCTCTGAAGTCCCCTCTGAACACACAGGTGAAGACCACTAGAGGAGCTGGGCTCGGACTTCAAGGCATCTGGACTCACGACATTCGTGATACTTCAGTTAAGCTGGACATGGTTAGGAGGCTGTCTCCCCATATTTTCCATTAAAAATAAGTAGTTCACTAGGACACAGTAAATGACAAACCAAGCATTCAGAGTACTCCTCCAGAGCCCAGATCACAGTGAGCCAGACCACTCAGGCCAGATGAGGGGCCACACTAGTGCGCAGGGCCAGGGAGGAACTGCGGTCAGGTAAGCGGGCAGCCTGGACTGGCCCAGCGTTGACACCACTGCCCACCCCTGCAGCCCACACGCGGCGAGGCACTGTTCTCCCGAAGGCAGTCGATGACCGTTCCATCCTGGGCCGGGATGGGCACACTTGCAGCCCAGCCTGCTTGGGGATCTGGACTTGCATTTTTTTCTGCAGGCAAAACCAACCGAACTGCACCTTGATCTCCTGGCACATCGCAACTCACACGGGCATAGTGCCCTGCCTGAGCATTTGCAAAAGCATCCCTAACTTCCTCCCCGTATTTAATTGTATGCAAATCTGTGTCAGAGGACGTTTAACTTAAATTAACATTCAACGAGGGCATCGGCAACACTCCTGACTGTGCACAGGCAGCCTGGTAGTGCACCCCCCCACATTGCTGCCCTGCTGCCCTGGAAGCCCAAGCGGGGCCGTCCCGGGACAAGGAAGGAGTGGTCCTCCTGTCCTACGCTCCTCTGTGCCTTCTGAATTTCATAGCAGGTGTTTCTTTCTTTTTTCATTAAAAACAGAAGGTTAAGTAACATGCAGAGGGTCACACGGCAAGTCCCCTCGTGGGCTGGAGTCTGAGCACTCGCCTGTGGCTCTGGGCACAAGGCCCTGCAGCTTTCTTCCACCCATTCCAGCCTGTGGCTGGACCTCGTTCCAATGTTCCCATCCTGAACAACCCTTTGATGCTCCTCCCAATTTATATGCTTGGGATAAACTTCCAGAAACAGAACTGCTTGCTTAAGGAGAATAGACAGCAGCAGGTGCTGACACGCCGCCAGCTCAGGTTTAGTTTAGTAACGTGGAAGGCAGGCTCTGGTCCACACGACGGCACTGTTGTCAGACGCGCAGGCTGACTCGGGGCTCCAGCTCCTCCGGAGGAATCTCCCGGGCTGACGGCCCCTCACGGCCTCGAACCTGGCCCACTGACTGTCTCTAAATAGGGTGTCCTGGCACCCTCTGCCACTCACTCATATACCACAGTGGCAGCGTGGCCCACACGCCGAGTCCACAGGAAAAAGTTGCTGACCACTGGCCACAAGACAACTACAGGACATGACCCCTGACGTCCCACTTGGAGTGAGTTCACTTGCCCCAGGATTAGTGCCCACAGACGCCAGGTCCTGTTCTGGGCAATGAGGCAACACATTAGCCTTGGTATCCACGAGTTTGTGACTCAACTTACACGCAGGAGCCCAGCTCTGCCTGCAACAAGCACTGTGTGTCATGAGGGCTGAGGGTGCACACTGAGCTTCTCCCAGGTGCTTCTTGCAAGCATACCACTCAGAGATGCTCCACAGCAGTGCAGTCTGGCCAACGGTGCGGATGAACCAGCTGAGCAAAGACCACGTGTCCCTACTGCTCGTCCCATCTTCCTACCTTTACAAAACACTCAGAAAGCACATGAGCTGGGACGTGGGAGGAGCCCACAGTGGAGGACTAAAGGCGACAGGGGAGCGGGAAGGATGAGGAAAGCACATGGACAGTGCAGGTACCAATGGACGCGGAAGAGGAAGCAGTTTAGAAGGAAGGAGGCAAGGGAGCACATGTGCAAGACAGCACACGCCTGTGCACAGCAGCTGAGCACACCAGCCAGATCTTAAAGAAGCCCAGGCCTACCCACATGCTGGACGTCAGTCAACTTGAACTACAGCAGCTCCTGGGCATTTGGTTGTAGATAATGCTGGGGCCCGCCTACCTGAGAGCTGCCAGACCAGCCGACACCGGGCGATGGGCAGCAGCTTCCCTCCACAGACCGAGGCAGGGCTGCACTCTCCCTCTCACCAGAAGTACTTGAAAACTAGACCCACTGAATCCAGGCCAAAGTGGCTGGAATGTGAAGCAGAGTGCTGGGGAAGGAGGACTAGACAGAAAAACAGCTCTAGAAATCTGCACGGGGCCTGCTTGGTCTTTGACTGAGGACACATTCACACAGTACAGACAGAGCTCTGTGAGGCTGGGCAAAGACAGCTCCCGGGAGCAGCAAGCAGGGTTCCAAGCGCTGTTCACACAGGGCTGTGGGTCGGGTGAGTGTCCACCAGCCTCTGACTGTACACATGGGTACAAAGACAGACCCCAGGCCAACCCTAGTACTAGACACACCATCCCTGAGACAGGCCAGTCTAGACTCATCGAAAAGCCGAAACTCAAGTCCAAAGTCGCCTAATGCTGACGTACAAGTAGTTTCACTGCCTGCCAGAGACATTCTAACACTTGTCACAGAAACAGAACAAGATCTAGCACTTAAAAACATAAAAATCACATGTATTGCAACCAATGAAACATTTCTGTGAAAGAGAAAATGTGACCCAGAACTGGAGGGGAAAAGTCAGGCTGACTCAGAACTGACAGAGATGATTAATTAGGGAACAAGGACATTAAAACAGCTGTTATAAAGATGTCCAATATGCTCCAGAACTAAATGAAAGATGACAATAATGAGAGGCCTGGAAAACCTAAGAACAACCAAGACGGATTCCTGGCATTAAAAGGCAGGATTCCTGAAATACACTATCTGATGGGATGCAAATAGGCTGCTTAGGGCTCCTGCTGCAGGGTACAAAGAACTGACCCCGCAGCGCCTGTCCACAGCAGGGCTGCACCCTCCCATAGCGCACGCGGCAAGGAGTGAGTGCAGCAGACTCAGTGCGCACCCGCTCCCGGGCTCCCTGAGTGCCCTTCTTGTCTTCTGCACAGACAGGCAGTGAGCACCAAAGCTCTCCTGCCTGCTCGGAGGCTGCCTTGAGTCTTCTCAGCCATTCGCTCAATAATCCTTCCACACGTAATCCCTTTCCTTTTGTTTCTCGGAAGATCCAAACGACCACAATGGAATTAATGGCACATCCTACAACAATGTAGAAAAGATCAGCAAACTTGAAGACAGAGCAACAGAAAGCATCCCAGATAAGGCACAGAAAGAAAAAGAAAAAGAAAACAAAGCACTGACTGAAGCCTGCCTACAGCTCTCGGGTCTGCTTCACTCCACTGCAGGCAGGAAACGGTTCTAACAGGTAAGCCTGGCGCTGCTCTCTCCAGATGCTGGGGAATTTAAAACTACTAATAGTTCTGAGACATCATGGGGATTCCAACTGTCAACTCCTGTTTTCCATTATTACGTATAAATGCTAATGAGCTCTGCTTAGAACTTTTCATTTAAGGAATAATATTGTAGAAATTATTAGTCATTTCTTTGATATAAAGTGTCCCTAAATTTCTACAAATGTACAGCATAAATCAAAAACTGAAATCAATATTTTTAAAAAAATCTTCATTTTGTCAAAGTCAACTTGCAAAAACCATCGTTTTGAAAATAAATGCCTTCTGTTTAAAACATAAACACTATATCCTACTTACAAATATATCCATATTTAACTGTAATATTCATCGCAATGAATATCACAATACCATAGTTCAAATGTCTTAATCTCCCTTAACTCTTATCTGCTGTAAATAATAAAAAAACCCTCCTAAGCACTTGTTTAGCTACCTCAAAACAGTATGCTTTCTAAAAATCTAGCAGGGAAGCAACGTGTCAGCACAGCAGGAGCACTCCTGGATTTTCAGATTCACCGCCTTCCATCAGCAGACCCTCAGATACCACACCATCATCAGCGACGACACACACGTCACCAGACCTGGTAAAAAGTTCACCTTCTGGCCTAATTCTCTATTTTGGCAAATTTCTATACATAGAAACCTAAGTGACGGCCGTAAAGATTCATGCTGATTTCAGTGGCTCACAGAGCATGCAGAGTGCACGGGGGTATCAAGTGCTCCCTCGCTCCCAGCCCTAGCTGAGGGAGTATGCTGATGGTGTTGGGCACTTGCTTTCAAACTCAGAGAAACTCAACACTGAGAATCTGTGTCTTAACATAACAACTAGAGATCCAGGAAAGTCAAAGCAACCAAGTCCAGTCGTCCAGTCTGTCTTCCTCAGCATGTTCGGTAACTGATCCAGTACTTCTCTGTTTATTACAAGTTTTTCATAAAGTGAATTTCATAAAGGCAAGACTAGAGCGTCAACATACTGAAGTTATTAAAAACATCTTCATGGTAAAGGAGGACTCGATACTGAAAATGAAAACAACTGAGATGGGAAGAAATAAAAATAGCAGGACAGAAAGCAGAAGAGTCTGTTGTCCTGGCAACCCTCCTGGACCCAGATCTGGGGGAGCACAGCATCTCAACAGCACCGGCCTCCCCAGCTGGAAGGGCCCGGATCTGGGAAGAGAAAGCCGGATCAGTCTAACCCAAGGAAGGACTGCAGGGAATAAAAAGTGACTTAGTACAGTGTTTGAAAAATGACCAAAAAATTAGCAGCCAGTCAGATACACATTAAGAATTATTCCCTCAAAACTGATGAAAGTCTCCAGCCACTGGGGCTCCTTTCGGTTCCTAGACCTGCCTGCCCGCTCCTGCCGCACCAGGCTGCTCTGTCGCCTGCCACCTCCCCGTGTGACAGCTTTGTCCCCTACTCAGAGGCCCTCCTGCATGTCTGCTTACCACCTGCTCCCCACTAGGTACGCACTCCCAGAGAGCAGAGCCTGTTGTACTCCCAACATCACCCAGTGTTCACAACTGTGCCTGGCATGATAGACATCTGCGGAGAGAGCGGTCACAGAATAAATGGAATCACAGAGATGACAGCAGGTGGGGTCTGTGAGGGGCTGGGCAGCCAGCACTGGGGTCATCTATCCACCTAGAAATCTCTGCTTATTAAAAAAGACAAGAATTCCTTTACCAGCAAGGTGTCCCTTCTATGCCATGAGGGCTGGGGACTCAGTGAATTCTCAGTACTGGGCGCTGTTCCTTGGGCAAGCACCTACTGGGACAGAGAATTCAATTCAGATCTTCATGGAGTGGATACAGAAGAACCAACGCCAAAGCAGCCTCGGCTCACAGGGAACAGGACGAGCCTCCCATCTCCAGCAAACAGCAGGCCGACACGCCGAAAGATGGGCCCTCTACAGACACAGTCAGACACACTGCTGCGCTCTGCAGGAGCTGAAAACCAGGCCACTGAAGCCACAGCTGCCCCGGGACCCCCCAAGAGCTGCTGAGAGCCAGGAGACCAAGCCTGTCCTGTGAGGTGAGGACGCCTCCGTGGCAGGAGGCCCCCAGCTAGGGTCTGGGGGCAGAAGAGCCCCGCTGAGATTTCACGGCCATAGTTCATCTTCGTGGGGGCGTGGGGATCCAGATTCACACCGACACCAAGGCCTGGACAGCTCAGCAACCAAGGTTCCCTAAGACCCCGCCTGCCTCAAGAATTGGGCAGGGCGGCCAGCAGAGGGCACAGGCGTCCAGTTAGAGGAGGTGCTCGGACACACTTCACCAAGAGTCTCACCACTCCCATGTGCCTGGCCACCATGCCTCACCCGGCAGCCCTCCTCAGGACGGGCGCAGCAGGGACGAGCCCACAGAACGGGAGCTGAGAATCCAGCGCCTCCAAAACAGTGAAGCAAACGAGCCATCAAGAGCAGGAGCGAGAACAAGTTAATATGCGGCTGCCAGACAGCATGTAACCACGCTCGACATGTAAAGAAAGAAGCGGTGGAAAGTACAAGCCAGGTAGGAGCCCATCAAAAGATTCAGAAAGCACGGCCATAAATAACGAGAAAGTCAAATCTAGACCCGTTCTGCTCAACTACAAACCCCATGGACACAAAAGTCAACAAGATCGAGAAAAGGAGACTATAATACTTAATTTAAGGGGGGGTGCCAAAGCGCTATTCCAACATGGTCGGCATCTGCTGTAGAAGCGCCAGTATGGAAGGGACGCATTCTAATAGCAGAACCCCCTCCCCACATCCTGCAAGTATACTTAATATTAAGTACTTAACAGTACTTAATATGGTTAGCAATTCAAATTCCACAGCAAGTATTCAAGCTGCTCACGAAGTTATGCATTATATTTTTGCTATTTTAATTATCTTTCTAACATTAATTAAGTTTATTTAAACTTCTCATGTTGTCTGGCTAAAATACATACCCATTTTCAACTTTTTTTTTTTTTTTTTGCGGTACTGGGGATTGAATCCAGGGGCATTCTACCTCCGAGCTCCGCCCCCGGCCCTATTTTTTTATTCTTTATTTTGAAACAGGGTCTCACTAAGTTGCAGAGGGCATCATTAAGTAGCTGAGGCTGGCCACGAACCCGGATCCTCCGGTCTCAGCCTCCCAAGTACTAGGATTACAAGCGTGTGCCACCATGCCTGGCTCATTTTCAACTTTTTAAACAATTTCCTTGCAACAAGAAACCACTTCCAGGGTGTTGGTATCCAAAGGCCCCTGCCGACCTCCACCTGCTCCAGGAAACAAATGGCGGCAGGACGCCCCTGCACTCCTGTCCACACGCCGACTCCGCCCTCCCTGACCGCTGAGTTCGTGTCACCTCACATGGAGTTTAGCTTCTGACAAGAGGCTGATTCTGATTTTCCTTAGTCATTCAACTTTTAACACACATAAAGCAAAGCCTGAACCCCTTTCTAAAAAGGTCTGTTCTTTTCAGATCTTTATTGACTAATTCTTCTTGTAACGTGATTCTGGAAAACAGTACTTAATATGGTTAGCAATTCAAATTCCAGAGCAATTCTCACGAAACCTCAGAATCTCCAACGCTGATCCAATTAAACATACCTCAGGACAGCCTGTCTTCTCCCAGCGGCCCGAGAGGCGAGGGTTTCCAGGGTGGACGGCCTCACGCTCCGTGTGAGTTTTCTACCTCAGCAAGACAAAGACACCACGCTATCCTGCGCAGCTCCCGGCCCGACCCCTTCTCTTTCTCCCCATTTCCTAGCTTTCCAGTCATGCCAACTGCTCCCAGCAGAGTCACAGGAATGGGGGGGATGAAGCCCAAGAACAAAGGATCAAGGACAAACTACGTCTCCATGACAATTTGCCTTCACACTACATTGTTAGTATTTGACTTTAAGTTGTTTCCAAGGGAAGGAAAATAGTGGGAAACATGGGTTTTTTATGGTTTTAATGTGCTTTAAAGCAAAGCGGTACTTTCCCCTGGACATCTGACGGAGGCTGCTGCTAACTCAACCTGTCCACTCAGATGGCCATGCAGAATGAAGCCGCCCTCTCTGCCGCTGTGCCTCCTGCTCGTGGGGACACAGGATCCCTCCACAGGCGGCTGGAGGACAGAGGCTTGAGGCGAGGCACTTGGGCATCTGCTCGTCTGCCGAGTGCCCACCGAAGGAGGGCAGCTCCTCCCCACCGGGCACAGCGGGAGCAAGCTGGCCTGCCTGGCCAGGGAACCTGCTTCACAGAACCACGCTTCTCCCAGGCCTCAACAGCTGCAGAGAGCTCCACAGAGCGACTCGTTCGTTCATCTCTCCACCCCTCACCACACTGCTTCCAGAAGGAAACTGGTGATGATTATTGCTATGCCTTAATGGCCAAAGAGAATGCTCTCAATGAAAAGAGTCAATATTATTTATTACTGTTTCATTTCAATTTATCATTTTTTAATAACAAGCAACTATATTTCCTTGAAAAACCACCAACATCCTCTAAATGGTCACACAATTCTTACTTGACAGACAAATGTAAAGCCTCCAGCATGCGTGGTGACTCTCTGGTAAGGAGGGAAAGAGCAACTTTCCAGTGGAGCCATGCACAAAGGTCCTCGACCAGGTGACCAAGGTCGACACCAGGAGACACCTCGCCGCCCAGTCTGACACCAGAAAAGTACCAGGCAATCCCCACTGAGGGCGCTCTACAAAACACCGACCTTCCACCGTCAGAGTAACGAAAAACAAGGAATGTCTGAGGGAATGTCACAGCCCAGGAGTCGGCGGAGACCTGGGGACTCACGTCACGGGGTCTGGAGGAGTCCTAGAATGGAAAAAGGACACGAGGGAATACGAAGGAACTCTGAATCAAGTGTGGCTTCAGTTAACAACAAGGTATGCGTGTGGGCTCACACAAGGATGCTAACAATGTGGGAAACTGGGTGTGGGATACAGGAGAACCCTCTACCATCCTTGAGATTTTTCTGTAAATCTGTTCTAAAAAATGTAGTTTATTTTTAAAAACTCTTAAAAATGTAAAAAAAATAGATTTTTCCCAATCATTTAAATATTGATTGAACATTTCAACATTTCTAAACATTTAATTAAAACCTCAAGCCCAATATGATAGATTCTCTTTAATGCTCACAAATTAAAAGAGCAGACAAAACCATACAAAACACAGTAATGATGAAAAAGCTCTAAATAATCGCCCCCTGGAGCTGGTTAACGTGGCTCCGCCCTCCTGCTTCTGGGGAACCAGCGAGTACAGACAGCTCTCCCTCCTGAGCCACCAGTGGGAGACACAGGAAGAAAACCTGCGCGAAGGCAAGGAGGGGCGTGAGGCCCCGGTCCCAGGAAAAGAGCAAGAACAGGTGAGCTGAAGGCAGCACGTCGCCCACCCAAGCTCTCGCCCTCTTTGACCAGCAACAGAAGGCGGATAAGACAATGAGCAGAGCTTTCAGCAGCAGGAGGTCCCACGGAGACAAAAGCTGGGGTTCAGGATCCACCGAGAAGGGGCCCTGTTAAAAATGGTCTCTCAAGAAGGGCATGCTAGAAATACATCAGACCTCACAAGGAGTCTGTCCCAACTTCCACGCCTGCCAGAAGACCGTGAGGGACTTCCTCTCAAGAGTGAGGCAGCACTCTCCAAAGACTCAAGTTATCTTCAGAGTCTTGAGAAGTGACAGCCATCACAACAAAAAAGTTACCAGGCATACCAAGATTAAATGACTAAAATCAAAGGGTAAGAGTACAAGGCGATTTGAACAAATCCCCCAAAAGACAGACATTGCAGTTACCAGATACCTTTAACTGAAATTAATATGTTCAAGAAATTAGATGGCAAAATATTTTTAGCAGAGAACTTGAAATTATAACAGAAAGAAATTCTAGAAACAAAAATAGATGACGATCAAAATTAAAAACTCAAATATAGGAAGTGCAGGTCTAACAACAGATTAGAACGAGCTGGAGAACTGATTAGAAACTTGGAAGACGGTTTAGAAGAACCCATCTAGGCTGAAGCACGTTGAGAAAAGATGAAAAATACAGAGAAGAGCGCACAGGGCCTGAGGAGGGGTGAGAAGGTCCGATGAACAACTGGAGCCAGAGGAGGAACACGAGAGAAGATGGGGCAGCAGCGGTGCAGACGGCAGAGACCAGCCAAGGCTCAGGGGGTGACACGAGCCCTCACACCAGTGCAGATGCACACACACAAGCACGCAGACACACCGAGACAGGCGCCAAAGCACATCAGAAACCTCCTCCTAGAGAAATAAGCCCGGCAGAGAAGTACGAAGCATTATCTCCAGAAGAACAGCAAACTTCTCATTGGAAACATGAAAGCCAGAAGCAAAAAATACTGGACACTTGATAGTGCTGAAAGAAACAAAACGGCAATTTAGAATTGTATACTCAATGCAAATATTCTTCATTCTTGAAGACAATCTCCTTTCCTTCCATCTTTAGTCCAAAAGCCATCCTGCAGGGTTGGGGAAGGGGTGCTGGTGAACACAGGCTGGGCTGGGGCAAATGGTGGCAGCTGTGGTGGGCCAGTAGAGACAGGAAGCTGGTCCCACGCGGGGATCAAGCCAGTAAGGAAATACACTGAGGGCTGGGAGGCAGGCGGCTCACTCTTGAGACGGGCATGGACTGGGCACGAGCATGAACCCTGTGGTGGCACGCTGGAGCTGCAGACATTGGGCTGGACTCATGATCTTCAACATACACAGAGGAAGGCAGAAGTAAATACGGGTCTGAGTACACAGGAACTGGGAGTCCACAGTGATATGAACACATACATGAATAACTAGATGGAGGAAAGAAAAACCCTTCCTCGCGGTAGGATATTAGCCCATGATGTGGAAGGAATTCAACCATCATACTATTAACTAAAGTGGTCAAGAAAATCAATGGGTGCTAAAACCAGTGAGTGAAATTTAATGAGAGGATGTTTACACAATCTCAAAGTACTTCTCCCCAAAATATTTACTAACTATGAAAAGGGAAAGAGTCACTTTACAGTGAAGACACCAACTTAACAAAGTGAAGGAAGGTGACATGGCAGCGATGGGACGGATGGTGTCACACTACCTGACAGACACAGGAGTGCTGTAACTCACCCACACAAACACCCCGCAAATCCACGGCGAGGGGCACTCGATGGAACTGCCAGAGCCTCCCAAAGTGTCAAGACCATAAATAGCAAAGAAAACCCAAGGAACTAATCCAGATGCAAAGACACTAAGGAGACAAAACAATGACGTGCGATCCGTTACCCTTGCCTAGGTCTCTGTGCTCTGCAGCACACTGCTGGGGAGACTGACAGCCCTGACAGGTCTATGGACCAGGTGGCAACACATGCAAATGCTCACTTCTGGACTGTGACAGCTGTGTGGTGGGTATGCAGGACAACGTCCATGGTTGTGAGAATGACAGCTTCAAGCAGAGATTCTCAAACCCTAGTGGACGTCAGAATCGACTGCAGTGCTCATTTCAATACATCCCTAGGCCCCACCCCGGAGCATCTGATCCAGCAGGCCTGGACAGGGCGAGAACTCACATCCCTAACGAGTGCCCTGTGATGCCGGGACCGCACCCTGAGAACCCACTGCGTCAAAGAGTTAGAAGATAGCATGGCATCACGGTGGTGACTTAACTTCCACATGGTGAGGGAAATGTTAGCTTTCTATTCTTGTTATTTTTTAAAGTTTGAAATATTCTTTAAAATAAAAAACAGATAAAGATCAAATAAAGGCCACTTTAACTAAGTGTGAGAATCTGTGGTCCATAAAGAATTCTTCAGGCACAAGGCGGACTACCCTGAATGGAAGCACTGTGCCTTGGGAAGCTGTGAGCCACAGCAGGGTAAAGCAGCACGGGTACATCTATTTCCATCAGTGCTGACTGAGTGCAAAAGGACCCATAATGTCTAAGGGGCTTAAAATACATAGAGGATTAGGAGAGATGACCAAAACAGCAGAGAGGACAGATTCGGGCAGGCGGAGTTCAAAGTATTCTGCAGTCCTTACGTTGTTCTTGAACTGGAAAACTACTCTTTCATATCAGACTTCAATAAATCAGAGACGAACATCTTAATTACCAGGTTAATCACTGAAAGCTATTAAAAGAATGATAACCAGTAAGTAAGTGGGCAGGGGTATAAATAAAATTATTAAAAAACAGCAAGAATGAAAGGAAAAACAATATATAGGACAGGTAGGAAAAATAGCAAATAAGCTATTTAAATACAAATGTATCAGCCAGGCATGGTAGTCCATGCCTGTAATCTCAGTATTTGGGAGGCGGAGACCGGAGGATCACAGGTTCACCAGGCTCAGCAATTTGGCAAAACCCTCAACAATTTAGTGAGACTCTGTTTCAAAATAAAAAATAAATAAATAAGTAAAAGGGCTGGGGTGTATCTCAGAGGTAGAATACCCCTAGATTCAACTCCCAGTACCACAAAAAATAAATAAATACAAATGTATCAAGAATTGTATTAAATATATTCCAAATATTCAGACTAACAATATTTTGTTACAAATACCTGCAAAGTTATAGGGTACTCATACTAAATAAAAATATGCAGAGAAGTTGAAATTAAAAGATGTAGAGAAAAGCTACCCCGTACAAATATTAACTAAAGAAAGTTTATAAGCTTTAAGGTAAGAACCATTCCTACAGACAACAAAGAAAATGTCATAATGCACACAAGGGCAACTCTGTCCTCACAGCAGCCTCAGAATACAGGGAGGCAGATCTGACAGACTCCAAGGTGATGGATCTCGCCCCTCCTCTCACAGCTGCAGGGGTCTGCATGGCATGGGGGAAGCTGGGGAGACAGGACACAGGCCAGAGGGGAAGCCACGTGCAGGTGAGACGGTGGCCAGCTCAGCCCAAAACCGAGGAAGCCGCAGATCTGCACAACCCACTCAGAAAGACATTCGGACTTGTGCATGCAGGACAGAGGCAGCACACACCAACGCCAATGCCAAGTGCCAGGCGAGATGTCTACACTGAGTAAAGTTGCTTTTGAAACAACCAAAAGAACTTACTTAAAAGATAATGCTAAGTACCTCAGGTAAGGGAGAAACCCACAGGACACTCAGAGCAGGGCCTCCGGCAGTGTGCAGCACCGCGCGGAACTATAGCGCCACAGAAATGTCTCTCTAGGACACACACCCAACTGCACGCTCACCCCAGCATGGAGGGTGGACTTCAACACAATTACGCACATGCTTGCTTTAACCAATGACCACAGCGGACCATGGAAACGGACACCTGCCACCCCGCCATGAGGACAGATGCTCAGTGCAGGCTCTGGGCCCCGCTAGGTCTCGCCCTCAGCTTATCAGTCTGGCTGGAATGGTTCGCCACGCCAACAGAATAGTTCACTAAAAACGCATGGAAGTCAGAGAAGAGGATGAAAGGAACGGTCTGCCCCATCAGCTTCTGGCCCACTGAGGACCTTCTGCAGAAAAAGAAACCTCGTCATTGTAGTGTACTATAAAGAGTAAGGTGGCACCAGAAGTACAAGGTGGCAGTAATCGATTTAAGATACTGGATAAGAACAGAGAACGTGTGTCTATCAAGCTGATGTTCCTGGTGATCAATGCCGCTGTGACACACGCCTCCCAGAACACGTCACTTCCGGCCTCTGCCTGAAGACCCCACCAGCTTTGCTCAGAGGGGGGAAAGGCTGCAAATGCACTTTTTGGAGAAGTGACTTCGAGTCCGCAGCTATCGCTGGTCCCCTCAGCCGCACTGGCGGCTCTCCACACTTCAGTCTTACCTCTCGGAATGCACGGTAGACCCGGTCACTCTGGTACGCGCCAATCGTGAGCTCTGGGAGATAGATGGGGATGGTTGTGTAAGTCAGCACGTTCACTTTATTCTGAACCCTAAAAGACAAGACAGATGTGGATCAGACCAAGCCACCAAAGTAGAGGTAAAACAAGCACTAAGTCGGATTTTTTAAGCATCCATACAAAAAACTCCCACAGAGCCATCTCAGAGGCATAGCCTCTGTCCCAAAGACACCTGGCCTGTGTGAGGTGCTGTGGCAAAGCAGTTCCAGACCTGAGGGAGAGCCTTTTAACAGCCTCGGTGCCTCAGATGAGGGCCTCTGGGGAGTGAGCACAGTTTTGGGAACAAGAAAAAGGAGCCAAAGTGTGCTTTGAACACAGGGATAGCAGCAAGAAAACACCATCAACAAACAGCCACATCACAGTGCGGCGCACACAGTAGGCCCTCACTAAGACAGTACAGGAAAGACGCGAGCAGCCGAAGCCCCTCTAGGGTTGAATGCTGGCACCGTGTGCTCTGTGTCTGCTGAGTGGCTGAAGGGGAAGAGCCAGGCTGTGTGGAACATGAGCCTGGGGGCCCACCTGGGGGGTCCGCTAGACTACTGCCTGTAAAAGGCCCAATTCTCCCTTTTCTTGGCACCAATGAACACAAATCATAGGATACTCTCCTTGTTTTACCATATCATTTTGCTGAATGCTGAAATATTTATACCTTATTATAATTTGCTTATTTTAAATTAAATTTAGTCTGAATATAATCACTATACTTAAAGATGAAAACCGGGTTTTTTCTGGCTTTAAGAAAGAAGCATTAGAATAGTCTCTTTCCTTGGGCTCAAAACAGAGAAGATAACTGTTTTAATCAGCCACTCCTCCATTAGTGGGTATAAGGGCAGTGGAAGTTTCTCGGGTGTAACGGCTAAGTGGAGACACCATAAATGGACCTGGCTCTGAGCCAGGCCTTGTACGAAAGAGCTCACACCCACTGCGAACTCCAGGCCTGATCCCCCATGCACCAGAGACGGAATCCAGTGGGAACGTAAGGCCCATGGGTCTGTGGGTCACACCCACTGTGAACTCCAGGCCTGATCCCCCATGCACCAGAGACGGAATCCAGTGGGAACGTAAGGCCCATGGGTCTGTGGGTCACACCCACTGTGAACTCCAGGCCTGATCCCCATGCACCAGAGAGGAATCCAGCGGGAATGTAAGGCCCATGGGTCTGTGGGTCACATCCACTGTGAACTCCAGGCCTGATCCCCCATGCACCAGAGACAGAATCCAGCGGAAATGTAAGGCCCATGGGTCTGTGGGTCATACCCACTGTGAACTCCAGGCCTGATCCCCCATGCACCAGAGACGGAATCCAGTGGGAATGTAAGGCCCATGGGTCTCTGGGTCACACCCACTGTGAACTCCAGGCCTGATCCCCCATGCACCAGAGACGGAATCCAGCGGGAACATAAGGCCCATGGGTCTGTGGGTCATACATCCATAGAGAACTGAGGACGGCAGCAGGCTGAGTGCAAATGGATGCTGGCGCGCACATCCTGAGTATCCTCGTACAAACCCAGTCACTCCCCTGTGATGATAACCCAAGGTCCCCACTCCCATTCCAGGGACTGCCGCCAGGATAACTCGTCTGCTTGTATTCCCAGGCATATGTGGGTTTCCACGTGGCTTAGGTAAACAGCTATAATGCACACATTCAAAGATGAGATTGTTCTCTTAGTTTTAATATCAAATAGGTTTCACCTGCCAAAAGATACTCAAATATTAAAAAAATTCAAAGGAGCAAACTGGAAAGTTTAAAAGGGGCATAAAAGCTGTAGTGTGTCACACTGTTGCTTTGGTTACTGGGACTGAAACATGCTGCATGATCCACTGCACGCAGCAGTCAGTTCAGCACCTCCCTCCCAGCACAGAGCCGGTGCTGGGGGCCCTCCTGAGGCTCCTCCAGGTATACTCTACACAGATGACAGCACACAACTCCTTACTGTTAACACAGAATCGCTCCAGATCCGTTACTACATAATACTACATAAGTGGTCTCACAATAAAAAATTTCAACTAAAAATGAAGTTCATACTTTAAATGTTAACAAATATCAAGTTGATGGGGGGTGACTGGGTTTTCTCTGCAGTTGAAAATCCTAAGAAAATGCCGATAAATTTGAAAGAACTTAATGGTGAATGTGTGGACTAGACAGAGCAACAGTGCCATCTATGTTTAATCTGGCAGAATTACAATTAATACCAAACCCCAAAAATCTTTCAATAAATATGCTTCACAGTATATCTGAAGATAAAAAAAAAAAAACAACAACAAACCTGCTGCCACTATTCTCCATCTTATTTGGCTAAACACTCCACATATCACCATGAGCTTAAAGGACGCTGTGAGGAAGAGCCAGGGACCTCTCCAGTAAACCCAGAGCGTGAACCTTTAGTGACTCTAGACATGGTCCACATGGGAGATAAATAGGGAACACAGACGCCAGGAGGCCTTTTATGACTCAGAAAGAAAGAGCAGTGGAAGAAAAAACTTCACAGAGTATTTAGTTTAATTAAGAAGAATTCAAAATCTGAGAATAATCTATCATGCAAAAGTGTCTAAGAAGGTAAAACGCACTAGAGTGTTGCTTATTAGTATCAAATGCCGTGCTATATACATGGCACTAGAGTGAAACCAGACAGAGAACAAGAAAATGGCAGATTCTGTCTTCTGACCGTTTCCCGATTAACAGGAAGTCTACACTTCCTGCTACAGTGCTTCCACAGCCTGTTCTTCATTCCTCCTGCACTGCCAATTCTGTCTGAAACACTGTACCGACCCAAGCTATCCTGCAGCCTGCAGCACTACAATTGCAGGATGAGAAGCTCCCTGGAGTCCTGCAAGGCCTCTGTGGGGAGGCTGGTGGGCCGAGGCGCCTGCTCTAGAGAGCAGGGAAGTCTGGGTGGAGCCCTGCACGTAGGGACACCTGGCTGGAAACCAGTGACCCTCACAGGACAACACCAACTTGGACAGGCGCCAGCCAATCAGAGACTATGCATATCTACACAGAATACTGTCAGGATTGAACAATTACCCACACTTGGTGTAAGTGAGTGCACACGCGCATTCTCTCTCACACACACACGCATTATACACCGGCACGAAACTGAGATGCTACAAAAATGTTCTAAACCAATAATTTGGTCAGGATCTGGATAAAATGAGTATAACTGGTAAATAGCATGTTTACAATAATTGTCTCAGAAAATTGGTCATAATTTTAACTTAAGAAATGTTACTTGAATGAAAATAAACACTATTATCATTGTAAAATGTTATGAAACATTGGGGGGACAACAGAAATTAAGGAAAAAGAAAGGACAAGACCACAGTGAACTAAATTAAGACAATTAATTGAATGCTGTGATACATAAACTTTGAGGGAATTACAGGGCCCTCCTCTATGCTTCGATATAACTAAGTAATTACTAACATTATGAGTTTAAGACATAAATTGTGGACAGGGTACAGAATCAGAATCAACGTACATTTCAGATTATGTTTCAAAACGACTCAGCACTGTGAGTCAGAGGTCAGAGTCAGATACATTCCTGAGTCTCAGTGTGACAGGACCTCAGGACAGCACCTTTTCTAGGTGACAGTTCACAACTCTGCCCAGCAGCAGCTAACACACACAGGGGGCACATGCACACTCATCCAAGCCATGACCTGCAAGAGCCAGGAGTTCCAGGGAGACAAAGGAAAGAGTGCCCAGAGGCGGGTGTGGGAGATGCTGGCATGTGTGGCCAATCACCGGCCGGGAATGAGGGGCAGGCACCGTCTGGCATCCTAGGTGGAGGTGGGAGAGCCAAGGCAGACAGACGCCTAGGCTCTGAGTTCATTCTAGAAAATGAAATTTAAATCTATGACTAGACGAAGATAAGCCTCCAAAGGACTCTGGGAAGAGGAAATGGGTTACTGTGACATTTCTTTTGCAATAACCTGGTGCAGGTGTGTGCCAGACAGGTGGGTGAAGCAGTAACGGAGCAGAGGTAGAGATCCAGAATGGGCACCAACCCCCAGTGGTGGCAGGAGCAGTGCAGAGAGAAGGGAGAGAGGTCTCTGAGATGGAGCACACCGACTTTGAGGGTGTGGCTCAGGGAGAGGTGAGGGGTCGGCAGTGACAGGAGGGCTCCAGCTAGGATTATGGTTGATGGAGAAGTCAGGACCCCTCAGGATTCCAGATGGCCAAGGGCGCAGGGCGCCACAGAGCACCAGAGGTTCCATGTCCAGCACAGGAGGCAGAGAGGCCAGTCCTTGACACTACCCTCCCCAGGCCTGCGATTGCAGGTCGGTCGTCACAGGGCCCTGGCGGGTCACAGCTGCCTGTGCCAAGGTCTCCTCACCAGTGCGGCAGAGAAAACGCGCTGACGTGATGGTAACAATACAATTTCAGCGAAGGGAGGACACTCGCACAGTCACAGGAAAGGAGAGGCTGTGAAGCACGTCACTTAGGTAAACTTACCAGTGCCCATAAAGGTAAGGGTCCAGGCAAAAGTTAACAAGAGAGCTTTAAAGAATAAAGAGGGGCCAGTTGTGGTGGTGTATGCTTACAATCCCACTACTTGGGAAGCTGAGACAGAACGATCACAATCTTGAGGCCAGCATGCAGTAACCTGGCTAGACCATTTCAAAATAAAAATAAAGCTGGGAGCAGTGGCACACGTCTGTGATGCCAGTATTTGGGAGGCAGAAACCGGGGGATCATAGGTTCAAGGCCAGCCTCAGCAACTTTGTGAGACCCTGTTTCAAAGTAAAAAATAAAAAGGACTGGGGTGTAGCTCAGAGGTAGAACACCCCTGGCCTCAATCCCCAGTACTACAAAAAATAAAAATAAAAAATAAAAAGGACTGGGTGTAGTTCAGAGGTAGAATGTCCCTGAGTTTAATCCCCAGTACTACAAAAAATTAAAATAAAATAATAAAGTGGGGACTGACAGCTTTGGCTCCAAGTAAAGTGCTCCAAAGCTATCACTCCTGTACCCCAAGAAAATGCTGGGGATGAAAGCAATTACAGGTGCGCTGGCGTCCATGGAGACTGGTTTCAGGACCCGGCAGATACCCCAATCAGAGGAAACTCAAGTTCCCTGTATAAGAACGCCTAGTATCTGTACACAACACAAATCTGTCCTCCCACAAACTCAATGATCTCTAGATTACTCATGATGCCTAATCAATGAAAATGCCACCTACATAATTGTAATGCTGCATTGTTCAGGGTATAATGACAAGAAAAAAGCCTACATGTTCAGTACACTCACAAACGCTTTGACTAGTTTAACCCAGCTCTGTTGACTCTGTGGAAGAGGGCTCCAAGGCCTGGTGGCTGAATGGCCTCTTCTCACAATGACAATGACAATGTCCTGGGCGGCAATGGCTCCTAGAAACGTGGAGCGAGTGTGGCTGAGTCGTGAAGGCGGAGTAGAGGGCCTGTGCGCTGCAGTGCCTTTGAAAGTGGACTCAACGAGTGTGGACTACACGGCAGCTATGGAGCAACAGTCAGAACCTTTCTAAAGTGCAGCTGATGTGCTGAGAGAGGACATAAAACGGGATTACAGAGAATGCGCAATTAATCCAAAGGGGGCAGAAAGGGGAGGGGAAAAAACAAACGCAACAAATACAAAACAGGGCCAAGCAGAGCAGCCCTCAGAACAAGGAGGCATGTCAGGGATACAGAGGCATCACAGAACCCAAGGGGCCGATGCTCCAACAAGACACAGCCCTGCACATGGATGTACCTAACAGCACTCTGTGGAAACACATGAGGCAAAAGCTAGCAGAGTTCACAGGAGAAACGGGCAGACTTGGCACTGTGGGAGACTTCCACCCGCTTCTTGAAAAATGGATAGATTCGGCAGCAGAGGATCTGAAAGGACCTAGGAGAGTCCGTCACCACACACATCAGCAACTGACAGTCACAGAGCTCTCCCTGCAACAGCAAGCACACTCTCTCCAAGCTCAGCAGAGCGCCAGTGAAGAAAGAAAACGTGCCTGCCCTGTACAACCCCTTAGAACGCCAAAGAGACAGACGGCAAAGCAGGCTCCTGGGCCACACCAGAACCACACCAGAACCCAACGAGAGCCGGAAAATACCCAAATACGTGACGATTAAACGCTTCCAAATAAGAGGTGGGTCAAAAGAGAAGTCTTGAGAGAATCTTTAAAATATTTTGAACTAGATGGAAATAAAAACACAACTTATCCGACTCTGAGATGCAAGCATGCAGTGCCGAGGGCGGGCTGGCCTGCGCTCCACCTTGAGAAGCTGCACAGAGAAGGCAGGCAGGACCCAGAGGAGCGAGCAAGGCAGCACCAAGCCCAGAGCAGACACCAGGAGCCTGAAGACAGCAAGCACCAAAACCAGTCAACAATGAAGCTCTTTAGAAAACGCCAAGCATCAGGCAAAGGAAATTCACACACAAGGACCACACGAAGGACCAGTAAAGAGCCACTAAAAACAAAAACCCAAGTTCAGTGTTTATAAAATGCAAAGTAAAGCAAATACTTTTCTTTGGCAACAAAATTGCAGGTTTTTGTTTGCCTTAAAGGCGGCACTCAGAAGACTGGTACAAGTGTGCAGCCTGGTACATATTTTCTGGAGAAAAATTTTGCAAAAAATCATTAGCTATTAAAACAAGTTTGTACAATCTGACCTGGTTACCACTTACATACTTCAAGAAAGTAAATTGGAATTGAAGAGAAATGTGCACAGTATGTTCCTTACTGGTACTGTGGATGTGAAGAATAGAAATAATCAGAAAGATCAATAGTAAATGGTAAATGGACTATGCTGTACCTCAGAGGTCAACAAAAAACTTTTTTTCTGTAAAGGGCCAGATAGAAAATATTAGGCTTTGAGGGCTACACAGTTTCCATTACAGACCCTTTTGTCCTTCTAATCCTTTGAAAATATAAGCAGCTTGAGCAGCTGAGGCTGGATCTGTCCACAGGCCATGACGTGCCAACCGGATTCACAGCTCAGTCACCAGATACATGAGCACGTGTGGGCAGCTCTTCAAAATCAAAATCTTAAATGTTTAGTAAAAAAAGGGACATGCTCAATGATATTAAAAACAGGATATAAAGTATACAGAAGATACTATTTAAAACACATGAACACATAAGCATGTAAAAAGACTGGGAAAGCCTGCATTAAAGTGCTACTCCCGGCTGCTGTGGGGAGACCTGCAGGTGCTTTGACTTTCCTTCACACTTCTGCTTAGGATCTGGGGGCCGTGGACCTCTTGTCCACTTCGTCCCACCGCCGTCTCCTGGTGAGCCCCTGCCTTCCTCACGCCCAGGCCTCCAGCCACAGCGAGGCAGTCTTAGCCACAGCATCACCCAGAGCGGCCAGCGTGGTCTTCTCGTCTCACTCTCCTCCGGCATGTGGTGCCGCTGGTGCTCTGCCTAAGAACCTAAGTCCCCAGTGCTCCGGTGACCAGTCAACCTTTCTTAAACATTTATCTCCACAACTCACAACACCTATTTCCTAAAGCAGTAATAAATCCTCACTTATTTCCAAACACGCTTAAGGACGGCTGGAGTGTATGAAGGAAGTAGGTGCCGCGTGGAGTCGTAATGCTGTTTAACTCCTGTCTGTGCCATGCAGGATGAAGAAAAATACACAATGGGCACTTGACACAAAAGCATTTTACAAGGTGACAGAATCAGAGGAAAAGCAGCAGACGCCAGAAGTCATCGCCATGCCCACAATCATGACAAACCACGGTGAGAAACGGAGCACCATGCCGGGCAGCTCCTCTGGAAAGTTCAGCGGCTGGCCAGCGAGCAAGGCCTGGAAAGAACGGTGGGGCGGGGAAGGCAAATGCAAGGCCAGGGCGAGGCTGAGCACAGAGCCTCCCCAAGGTGCCCGCGGGAGCAATGCCAGGTGGAAGGAGCAGCAGAAGTGCCACGCTGGGCAGCTCTTCTGGAAAGCTCAGTGGCCGGCCAGCGAGCAAGGCCTGGAAAGAGCGGCAGAGCGGGGAGGGCAAACTCAAGGCCAGGGCGAGGCTGAGCACAGAGCCTCCCCAAGGTGCCCGTGGGAGCAATGCCGGGAGGAGGGAGCAGCAGATGCGCCATGCCAGGCAACTCCTCTGGAAAGCTCAGCGGCAAGCCAGCAAGCAAGGCCTGGAAAGAGCGGTGGGGCGGGGAAGGCAAACGCAAGGCCAGCGCGAGGCTAAGCACAGAGCCTCCCCAAGGCGCCCGCGGGAGCAATGCCGGGCGGAGGGAGCAGAAGTCCCCACATGTGCCTGTCACCATGAGGCCTGCCAGGGACATGTGCCAGCGGCAAGGGGAGGGTGTGTGGTGGGAGGGCGTGGGCATGCTCCTGCACTGGTTTAACTGCTGCGCGCCCCAGTAAGCATCTGCTGCCTCCGTGCCTCCTGGTCAGACTCCATACCCAACAGTGCCCTTGGTCACTCAGACCCCCATCACTCCTGCTCCTGTGACTTCAGGATACTTCTCTTCATAGCCTTCATGATCCAATGAGGCTCTTTATTTTGTCCCCCCACTAGAACATATCTTCCATGGGAACAGAAATTGTATTTGATACTATATCCTTTGAATCTGGATCAGTGCCTCATGCATAGCAAAATATCAGTTGAATTAAAAATGGCAGTCAATTAAGTAACAATACAACCAGAGAATTCAAGAGCTGTTTGGAAGGGAAAAGAAAGTACCCCTCAGTACTGACCAGTGCCATTAACACCTAACTTCAACCATAATTATTTCAAAATTCTTTAAGTTTCTACACATGCAAGCAGACCTCAGGAACTGTACTCAGACACCAGCATGGTGCTGCGGTGCCAGCAGCTCCCCACAGCAAGGGACTTACAGCAGTCGCAGGTTGTGGAAGGTGCGGTCGTCCTGGCTGAGCCAGGGCCCTTTGTCGTACTTGAGGTACTCGATGTCCTCCACCACCTACGACAGGAAAGTTCCAACATAAGCAGCGAGCCCCAGTTGAGAAGTTTAAACAAGCTAACACTGTAAGTTACAAATATCTGGCAGGAAGAATCACACTACAAAAGCCAAAAAGATGTTAAGGCGGCCGACCCTCAGTGGAACGTGGGCCTGAGCACTGTTTCCTCATATGCTGACCTCGCCAACACTCCGGGACATGGAGAGTACAGAAGCTACCTTGCAGCCTGCGAGAAAGAGGACAGACGGGAAAAAGAATCGAGACTCGAGCTGAGACCAGTGCTCGTGACAGACTGCTCACTTCTTCCTACGTCAATTCATTCTAGAGGGCAAGGCTGAGCCACGCAAAATGACAGAGGACCCAAACATCCCCAGCTCCCCGCGAGGCCCCACAGTCTCCCAGCTCCAGACCCCACCTTCCAGAGGAGCGGCCTTTCACACTCACTCTCCCCAAACAGGCCCAACGCGGGGCTTCTCTTTAAGCTTCAAGAATTTGAGAGCACTCAATAAACTCAGATGACAACAGTCTTAGAGACAAAGGTATTAATTATTCTTCTAAGATTCAAGCCATCTAAACATTCTGTCAGAAGGTATATAAACAATCTAAAACACATTAGCATCACAAAAACAGACTGAGGAAGAAAATAAAATTCACTCAGTCTGACTAGCAGGATGAGACAAGGTGTCTGGACCTTGGAATCTCCCCTGAAAAGAGAGCATTGCTCCCCTGGGGAAGAGCTCGGCCTGTCCCCTTCCTCTCACTCCCCATGGAGAGGACTGAGGTGCGCCTACTGTTCATGGCACCAGCCCTGCATGCTCCTCCACCAGTACAGCTGAGCCTGCAACATACCATGATTCTAGAATTCCTATGCCTTTTGCTGTTGTGTTTGTTTAGTAATTCATGCTTAATATACAACATATAGCACTTGTTTTTTACCAAATAGATGTTCAATTGCCTCAATACCATTTAAGAAAATAACCCATATTCTTCTACTTCGTTTTTTTTATTGTCTTTAAGGAACTGACTTTGCCAAAATAAGACATAGATACCCAGCCCCGTTTCTGGATTCTATTTTGTTTCATTAAGCTATTTATTAATTCTTGCATTAACACCAGGGTGCATTCAGTACTTTATATGTAATATGTTTCTGTATTTGGGAGGGCAAACATCCTGAATTATTCTTTTCTGGAATTTTTTCTTTTTTTGGCTATTACCCACCAAGTTCCCTGAAAACTCCACTAGTTTGACTGGGGAAAGCTGCGGTCTTAAATGACTAGCTGTCCTCCTAGTGCGTCCAGCTTTCTACTTCATCTCATGTTTATTAAGAATGTTGAAGCAGGTGACCCCAAGTTCTTTGCATCTTCGCCAACTATAATTTTTTTTAATCAAAACCTCCTAGCCAGGGAGGTGGTGGGCTGGATGGGCCATAACACACTGATGTTCCAAAACCCAGTGGAAACTGAGATGATTATTTGATTTGCAAGAACCTTAATTTGAATCACATTTATGGATACTTACCAACTTTTCAACCATTTTCTTACCTTCTCTGCATCTCGAGCTTCCCTTGCACTGTAGATCAAAACCTCGCATTTCTCACTGTAAGAGAAAAGCAGAACAAAGCTCATTACACGTCTTTCCAGGCTGAAGTTCATGTGCAAGTGAACACGGACCACTCACATCTCCCGCTTCGAACACAACAACTCCACATCTCTGAACTGGGCATGGTGCTGGGCATGGTGCCAGCGTGCCTGCTCTGGAGGCCATAGGCAGCAAAGTGCCCATGGCTTGGCAGTGGCAACAGCAGGTCTGTCTCCTGCGTCACCCCCTCACTACAGTGCCCTGGCCTACAAGCTGGGGACACCACGGCCACCACTGTCGGGAGGGCACCTGACTGCCACGCCCACACTCTCCAACTGCAGTCACAGGAGAAGACAATGTAGACGGGGCCTCACCAGACATGGCCCAGAGAGCAGTAGGTAGGACACAGAGCGGCTGAGGGGCTAGAATTCAAACCCAGGCACAGAGCAAGCCCGCAGATAACCCGCTTCAACCTGACTACGCAGCAGGGGGCAGCAACGCACTTCCCTTAGTCCTCAGGCTTTCGTCTAGACCCTGCAAAACCCCAACTGGATCTCACAAAGCAGGGACCGTGGCTCACCATTCCCAGCGCTCACCCTCGTCCTCCCAGGTTTACACCAACCATGGAGAGACCTGGCTGTCTGGCCGGGGTGACTGAAAAACAGCAGACCTCCCCAGACGAGGCACTGCCCCTGCCATCACCTCCAGACCAGCCAGAGGGACCTGTGAGGACAGGCCGTCAGGCGGGCAAGCACACAGGAGCTGTAGGAGGCCCGTCACTGCGAGATGCTAGGCTCTCAGCAAACTAGCGCAGGAGGCTGGAAAATACCTTCTGAAGTTTATAGCACAAATTCAAGTTTTAGGTCATAACATAGTTGCTATAGGTTTCTTGAAGTTTTGTGTGAAACAGTGAAATTTCAGGGAAAGCCTTAAGCTCCCAGTCCATTACAGAACCTCAGTGTGGTCTTGGTCTGTGACTCAGCATTTAAAGTAGTGCACACTGCACGGAGTACTGCTGCTACTCGTTCTTCAAACATGACAAATGAGCCACCGTGAAGCGACTCTCGTAAATCTGCACAGCTTGAGCTGCCAGACAGAATTCACTTCAGCAATGGACAGAGACCCTGTCTACCTCAGTGCCTGAGGATCATGGTAAGCCATGGAGCGGGAGGCGTCATGAGCTATAATTCAAACAATGTAATTATGATGTATTCATTTGGGAAAAACCAACAAATTAAATACACATGGAAATATTCATATGAATGCCAATACACTGCCTACTTATTCTGACATGTTACTGAAAGAATGCAGAGCTCAGCTGTGTTTTCCTGACAGACCAAGTGGTCCAGTTGTGAGTACCAAGCCCGCTGCGGGTGCAGCTCTCTGCACAAGGACACGGGGCTGTCAGCATGGCTCATTAACAGTGCACATTTCCTCTTTATAGATGGACAAATGCAGCTTTTTTGGGGGGGATGGGGGAATACCAGGAAATGAACCCAGGGGCATTCTACCTCTGAGCTACACCCAGTCCTTTTTACTTTTTATTTTGAAATAAGGCCTTGCTAAGTTGCTGAGGCTGGCTTTGAACCTGTGATCCTCCTGTCTCAGCCTCCCAAGTACTGGGATTACAGGCATGTGCCACCATGCCAACCTAAATGCAGAATCTTTAACTTTTATTTTATAGTTACTATAATGTACTGAAAACAAACATTTAAAAAAAAGTCTCCTTTTAAAATTTGTCTTGGTTTGCCCAAAGCACTGGACAAAAGGATTTGCAAAGGAAAGCGTTGCGTTTGGGCTCGAGATGGTGTCGAATGGGGCCGAATCCGCTCAAGAACAAAGACAGAAACAAAGTGAACACCCTTCCTGCTGTCGCAGTGGAAGCAGGCTCCGAGATGGTTGGGGTCTGGAATGTCCCAAAGGCTGGCGGGTGGGAAGGATGTCCCCAGTGCAGCAGGCGGAGGAGGCGTGGCTGGAGGGGTGTGGCCTTGAGACGGCACTAAACGTGAGTGCAGCTTGAGTGTGTACAGCCAATGAAGTGATGGATGCTCAGAACGGCTGCTCTCACCCCTCATCATCAGTCCTTCAAAATTACTGCAAGGTAGAAGACCATCTCGCCTGTGCAAGCTGAAAACAGACACAGACTGCTGCTGCTAGAGCTAAGCAGTCTACTAGTGGATTTGTGAGGAGGCGCCTTCTTTCTTCTCAGTGATGCTTCTGTAGCCAGATCTCCAGGAGGAATTTGTGGAAGAGAAATTCTAGGATCAACTATCTCTGCTTGTGCTATTTATCAACATGGCTCTGTGTATCCCCCTGGGCATAGGTTCACAAAATTGCTTTCTTCTGTACTTCTGGTCTTGAAAGCAGCCCACAGTTCTCCTGTCTCTCCAACCAAGAAAGAGAAGCTCACCACAAGTAAGCTGAGCAACATCAATATCAATGCTGATGGTAAAAAAAATGCTTTTCAATTTAAAAACAAAACTTTTCTTCCATAATTACTGTCCTTTTGTTTTTTTTCCACAATCTTAGGTTACTCTGAAATTTAAACCAGGGCATGAAATTTTTAGGTATCAAGAGGCTCAAGTTTTTAAAAAGTATGAGAAATATTACTGAAAACCCTTAAAAAAAGCATTACTCAATCTAACTGTAATAGGACTTCAGTGATAGTAATAATGATTTGTCTCACACACTAATACACCCAAGATCACAGAATAACCAACTAGAGAGTGGACTAAATAAACTTCCCTTGTGCTTTCAATAAGAAAAGAAATAGGAAAGGAAGAAAAAGGTCTGATGATTCATCTAGCCCAAACACCTGAAGGTGTCAATTAAAAGGACTCACAGAGACTGACTGTTCAGTCCTCATGAGTTTTCTGCACAGGAACCCTGAGTATTTCAAAGCAATCCTTCTAGGTAAATGTGAGTGTTTAATTGCTACCTGAAGTAAAAATACACGAGTCCTCTCATGCTAAAACCCGACAGGGACTAGAGCTTGGCTTTACTTCTAGCATCAAAAAACCTTAAGGGTATAACAAGAAAGAAAAAGTTAAAAAAAAAAAGCAAACCAAAACCCTCTGCAGAAATCAAACTGAAGTGTCTCCTGTCAGCCTGTTTATTAGCACTGAAACACCCAGACAGCATCCACATGGCACTGGGTGAGGGAGAAAGCGCCGCTGCTGGGACAAGAATCCACTGCAAAGCAGCTCTGGTCCTATCGGTCGCGGCGCCCGCTCACCTCATCTCAGGGAGGAAGGTTTTCTTATAGGCATTCTCGATGTCCTGGAGGTAAGCAGAGGTGACCTTCATTTCATGTGGCTAAAGAAAAGCAGAAAAATCAAACCAGGAGATACTTAGACATTGTTTTCTTTTACTTGTGCATTCATAGAACGCAAGCAAAACCAATGGCACTGCTTTCTTCTAACAGGCTGAGCATTTCCGGAGGAACTTTAGGGTAACAGGAAAAGGTCTCAGCACCAGTGGAAATTATTCTTGAGTACAGTGACACCTAAGTTGGCCCAGGAATATATGCCCTCAGTTTTCTCTATTAATAAATGTTAGTAAAAATAAAAGTAAAGTTGTCAAAAATTATCCCATTGGCAAATATTATTAACTTGCATTTCCCTCCTCTTGCCACATGAGGGAATATTCCTGAGTCTAAATTATTCATCACACTGAAGAGCAAACTCTTAAGCAATGCGAGGTACAGAGAGGCATAAACAGGGACCACTGCATGTCCTTTAGGTGCTTGCGACTGAAACAGATGAGGTGAGTTAGTCCCAGGGGACCTGTCAGGGGCAGCAAAGGACAACTGGAGCCTGCCATTCGGAAAGACACTTCCTGACCACCTGGGAGGAACCCAGCACTGAGGCGGGCCCTGGAAAGATCAACTGACAGGTGACCCTTGTCTTTATTACAATGCCAATAAGGCACCCTCTGTCCTGCTGCAGAGCTAGCGGGAGCCACCTGATGGAGTCCCGACGTCAGGACAGAGGAACTGAACATGTAGAGATCACTGCTCTAGTCTTCTAGAACCAGTGAGCAAGAAGAAGAGGGAGAGGCTCAACTCAGGTGGCGAATGAAAGGGTATCAGAAACTGCCTCCCACTTATCAGAAACAACAGGACATGAGATCCCTGGAGAAGAACAAGGTCTGAGGCAGAGGAGGTTGTCAGGAGGCCTCCTCAGAGAACGGCCCAGGTGACCCAGGAACATCAGCGGGTCTGGACAGCACCGGGGAAACCGCCTCACCAGAGAAGTGCCAGGCAGAGCCATGGGGCCCCTCCACCAGCACAGGTGCCTCTCAGCTGGGGCCTGCTGCAGGTGTCATCCAGGCCGGGGAAGACCGCCAGGAGTTAGAATCCTACGTGACTTTCTAAAGCAGTCCGGCCTTGGACAGGCTGACTTACATCTCCCTTCTTCTGGATTCGACTCTGGACCTCCGGCACGGGCACATCGATGTAGATCACCACATGGGGCGGCAGGTACTCGCAGATGGTGACATTCTTCACCTCGTTGTAGTGGTCCACACCTGACACGAGAGAGAGGCCATTGCCATCTGACCCCTAGATAGGCTTCTGCACATGCTCCTCCTTGAGTAAGGAACAAAGCTACACCAAGTTCTCAGAGCCAAGTACCAACCCACAAGTCCCACAAGTCAGAGTAAAACCAGTCCACCAACGTGTGGCATGGGACAGCCTTACAGGGGCCGCAGGGCACAGGCACACAGCAGGGCTGGTGCTCACAGCCATCCACACAGCCCACGGAGGGCACCTCCCACGCCACAGTGTCTGCACACGGGGGATCAGGTCCAGAGGAAGCAGGCCACGTGGACGAGGCAAAACACCAGGTTCCAGCTGTGATGGTGACAGCGTCCCGAAGGACAGACCCCACTCCCTGGGCAAGGTGGAATCACACGAGAATCCATCTTAGTGTTCCCTGAAGCGGAATGCTCGCTATGCACCTGCTGTACGTGCACTTCACAGAACACAGACTGGAGAGGCTGGTCTTCTCTACACAGTTAGAACAACATTTTTAAAATATTTTCAAATAATTCAACTGAAAAATGTCAGGCTACATTTACCTGGGTTCAGTGGTTTTCAGTAAATTCAATCAGCTCTACACAACTATCTGCTGAAGCAGATTTGATAACAAACATAAGATTGAGGAATAATTTTACTAAAGTCATCCCACAGACGGCAGCCACATGACAATCACGATGCTTAGGAAACTGCTGCTCAGAACATTCTGCACAACCAACCACACCAGACACCAACAGGAGACACACTCAGACCACCCTCGCACACCACAGGGACAGTGTCAAGAAACCATCACTGCTGCAGGTTCAGAGGTGGAACCTTCCAGAAGTGACAAGTGGTGATCATGCAGAAAGACAACTACTTTCACTTTAAAGAAAACACCCCAGGGACCCCTCCTGCAAACTCTCACTTGGCGGCAATTTCGGGATGGTCCTTGGACCAAAACCAGGGAGGACAGGGCTGGAGGACGGGAAAGGACTGTGGATAAGGAAGTGTCACCAAGCAAGGCCTGGGGCTGACCTGGGGCACGAACATAAACACCCATGTAGGAGAATACACTGGGCCTCACATCAACTTCCTATTCAGCGGGCCTACGACATGCCAGTCTCCCCCACCATGGAGGGAACGGCTCCTCCAACATGCCAGTCTCCCCACCGTGGAGGGAACAGCTCCTACAACATGCCAGTCTCCCCACCGTGGAGGGAACGGCTCCTACGACATGCCAGTCTCCCCACCGTGGAGGGAACGGCTCCTCCAACATGCCAGTCTCCCCACCGTGGAGGGAACGGCTCCTCCAACATGCCAGTCTCCCCACCGTGGAGGGAACGGCTCCTCCAACATGCCAGTCTCCCCACCGTGGAGGGAACGGCTCCTCCAACATGCCAGTCTCCCCACCATAGAGGGAACGGCTCCTACAACATGCCAGTCTCCCCACCGTGGAGGGAACGGCTCCTCCAACATGCCAGTCTCCCCACCATAGAGGGAACGGCTCCTCCAACATGCCAGTCTCCCCACCATAGAGGGAACGGCTCCTACGCCATGCCAGTCTCCCCACCGTGGAGGGAACAGCTCCTATGAC
>PVJS01013241.1:0-42420 GCA_004027185.1 Glis glis | reverse complement strand
AGGGGGAGAGAGAGAGAGAGAGAGAGAGAGAGAGAGAGAGAGAGAGAGCTGAGGCTGGCCGAACCTGGATCCTCCGGTCTCCGCCTCCCAAAGTACTGGGATTACAAGCGTGTGCCACCACGCCCGGCTCAAAGACTGTGGTCCCCAGAGATGAAGACTTGGCACCAGTGACTTAGGGAGTGACCTTGAATAGGCTATAACCTCTTTGAGTCTGATTTTCCTCACCAAGGATAAAGACAGTTATATCAGCCTGCATTGTTAAGGTATAAGGTGAGTACAAGAGAATGGGTGATATCTTTATAGGAAAAGCAGTAGCTTTTCCTGAGAGTACCAGCTTATCGGCTCATTTCCTTTTTAATTTTTTATCAAACCATAATTTTTTATTAAAGTTATCTATATTCATAGTTGAAAGAGTTCACAGAGTTACCTAAGGTTTATTTTAAAATGAACAGCCCCCTGCACATCATCCCCAGGCCATTTCTCTCTTCCAGAAGACAGCCACTTTGACCTCTTTTAGATGAGAGTATAATATTAATATTCCTGTTTCTAAATCACATAATTGTGTTTCTACTTCTTTCTTTTTTAGCTTTACTTCTATTGACTCACCACTACAGAAGGTGAGGAGTTAGCTCTCTCTGTCCTTCGCTATCCCTCCAGCGCCCCAAAGACATTCTTCTCATCTCCTTGTCTTCTCAATGTAATTTAAGATGGTTAATTTTTTTATTGTTATAATCACATGAAACTAACTCCAATCTTGGCCATTTATAGACTGTGGCTAGTTTTCCTTTATCTAACTTAATTATTCTCTCTCTCATTTTTCTTAGTTTTGTTATTACTACTACAATCAAAACCTAAATCACAGCTATTCCCAAACTCCTCAAAATGTTCAGATTCATTAGATGTTCCCTTATGCATGCTCATGAAGATGTCTTTCCTGGAGTCTTCTGATTTTCTCTAATCTGGGAGGAGTCACAGCCATCAACCCGGGACTCATTTCTCTTCTCTATGTATTGACTCTCCTGGTTGTGTCCCAAGTCTTCTTTCTCATGAATTGTAATCCTTTTTATCCTCGTCCTCCTTTTATCCTCCTCCTCTTCTTCCTTCTTTTCCTCCTTGTCCTCCCTCCACAGCATCCAGTAACTTTATGAGAAAATGTGATTGGGAGTATATATTTTATGACCTTGTATGTCTGAAAATTCCTTTCTCATACCCTCACACTTGATGGATAGCTTGGCTAGGTATCATATATCCTTTTTATAGAAGCTTTGGAAAATGAAATGGCAAAATGGTTTGCCTAATTAGGGTAAAGAGTCAACCTAAATATTAAGTCTTTTTCTTCCACTTCCTGAATTCATCATGACTTTTCAAGAAGGCTCATTTTGGGTTGATGTTTCCCGGAAGCATCATGTGGGTAAATAGCAGAGCTAGTGAGTTCACTTGGGGAAGGCAAGAGAAATGAGTGTTTGGTGGACCAGCCCTGACTTGAGGCAGATTCAGTCAACATGGAGGATAAAGGCCCTTTTCTTTTCCTGTTCTTCTCTGTTAATGCCATGAGACAGCTTCACCCGACTTGGCAGGTGATGCAACTGACTGGTGGAAATTTCATCTGCACAAAATAGAGCAGTCACTATGCAGATAATTCTCTCTCAGGAAAACACTTATGATTGTAGCAATTAACAAGTCAGAGGCTTGGGCACATGAACCAGAACTTAGCAGACTCATCCTTTTAACTGAACAATCTTTTAATTAGTCAGGACTGTCCACTGCTGGATCTGTCACAGACCATTTTAATTCCTATATTCCTAGTGGTCCAGCTGAATACAGGTGCTTTTTAACTCTTGGAGTTCACAGGCTGGGGCTGTCTTTGGCATTGGAGATGAGCGCACCAATACATATTGCTGGGATTGTCACATTGCATGTTTTGAACAGGCCTTGAAATGCAGACATTCTTTTGCCCCTTTATGAACTTATTTTGGAAGTTTCGTGTCTGTTGGGTGACTCCAAATCCATGCCTGCTAAGGGAAGAACTAAAACCAAGGAGAAAAAAATCACAGAGAATTTTACATTTCTTTTGTATTTTTTCATTTTGTGTTTTCTGGATGCCTAGGTTTGGCTTTAATAATCTGTCAGCCTTACGGGATTTTCCTGTTTGCTTTCATATCAAATATGGATTTCATTCCTCATTTTCTCGTTATTTCCTGCAAGTGGATCACAGTGTTCCGTTCTGCTCGCTGGAAGGGGAAATCCTTGCTTCCCTTTTGATCCCTTCATGCCTTTAGTGTTCATTTCAGGCCACGAGGATGCCTTTTTTTTAGAGAGAAAAACCAATTTCCTCTGGGCTGAAGAATGGCCTGGGGTTTTTATGAGTCCCCAATGCTGTGTTTTGCTTTTTTAATAAGAGAACATTTTTGAGGTCTACAGACAGTACCCAAAAAAACTACTTGTTCAATTTCAGTGTCAAACAGCGTTAGCCACAGTCGCCTCCCCTTTCCTCGGTTGTCACCAAGACGTGTATTTTCTTATCGGTTGACGGTGTCCCTCTCTTGGATCCCCAGGTATCCAGATGTACCTCTGCAATAGAGAACACTACGGCTACCTGCCCATCCCCCTGAAGCCTCATCAGACACTGCAGGAGGACATCGAGAACCTCATCCACGTGCAGATAGAAGCAATGAGTGAGTGACCCAGAAGCCAGGGTGTTGGATCTTGTTACATTGGCACGGTGACCAAGCCAGCCATATCTGTCCTCCTTCAGGCCTGGAATCTCATGGCCCTCAGCCTGCCACAGCTATTTCTCTGTTCATTCATTCTTAAGTCTTTCCTGTGTGAAATATGAATGTGACGAGGTCTGTGTCCTCAGGAGTTCCCTGTCCTGGTGGAGAGCTAAGTACACAAGTAAACACTCTTCACACAATGTACCAAGTGCTGTAATAGTGTTTCGTGGCATGAGTTTAAATGCTAACTTTGCTGCTTTCTTTTTTTTTTTGCGGTACCGGGGATTGAACCCAGGGGCGTTCTACCTCCGCACTACGCCCCCGGCCCTATTTTTTATACTTTATTTTGAAACTGGGTCTCACGAAGTTGTGGAGGGCCTCACTAAGGAGAGAGAGAGAGAGAGAGAGAGAGAGAGAGAGAGAGAGAGCTGAGGCTGGCCGAACCTGGATCCTCTGGTCTCCGCCTCCCAAAGTACTGGGATTACAAGTGTGCGCCACCATGCCTGGCTACTTTGCTGCTTTCTAATGATATGACTGGGCAAATAACCTCCTTAGTTCTGAAATGGAGATGGGGCAGATTCAACATTATATATGCACATGTTTGTGTCTAATACAGTAACAATTATGACTTTGACTTAATAATAGCTTATATTTTAACAGATATCATGCTGGGTACTTTTCGTACCTTGTCCCATTAATCCTCAAAATAACTCAATGAATGGGGTTTACTCTCCCCATAATAAAGACGAAGAAATTGAGGCGGAGAGACCTTACGTAACTTGTTTAGTAGAACTTATCTTCTACTAAACAAATGACAGATTGGGGTTTTGGAACTAGTCTTGCTGTCTCCAGATCCCTCATACTTAAACAGTATATTGTCAGTGTCTCTGGGTCTACATGATGTGAGAATTGCTGCTAATAATCAGTAGCTCCACTTGTGTCATATACAGTGGTGGCCCACAGAGAAAATAACGGATCCACTTGGCCCAAGGGAGGATGTTGGAAATGGCTTCCCAAAGGAGGGACTATTTTCTGTTCTTCATCGCTAGCGCGTAGAGTGTGGACATGTGGAGGTGGTTAGAAGGCACAGGAGGTAGAAAGCAGGTGGGAGTCCAGTCAGGGGACCTTTGACAATTTCAAAGGTGTCTGGATTTTTCCTGAAGGGAGGGAAGCTTTTAAAGGGATTTGAGCATAGAAAGTTCAGGTTGAAATTTGGATTTAGGAAGGTCACTGTAGGCATAGATTCCCAAAGTGGGCAATACTGCATGACGAGAAGATGCTGGAATGATCCAGATGGGTGGTAGTAACCTTGGGTGCAATTGGGAGGCCTTGAATAAAAATAAGAGGATAGTGGAAATGCCCAGGGAGGCAATGAGCAACTTTTTTTCTGAAAAGGGGACAGTAAGCCAATCAGTTTGAGAACCTGTGCAAGAGAAGTTATGAATGGAGCATTTGCCAATGAGGGCTAGTCTCAGGTCAGAGGAGAAAAGACCATTTTGTACATTGCAGGGCACGCTGGGGAAAAGATGACAAGGAACAATGGCCAGGGGAATGAGAGGAAGGAACAGAGTAAGAGAACTTTAGAACATAGATGTAAAAGGGCTTGACCGAGAGTTGACTGTAGGTGGAAGAGCAAAAGGGAAGCGGAGAGAAAAACCCCCAAGTTCTGACTTGAGTGTCTTGGGATGGTTTCAGGAATTTCAAATAGAATAAGTCATTTAGAGTAAGGGAGGATTTTGAAAGAAAAATCCACAAGTTTATATTTAGACCCATTGAGTTGCCTGTGATAATCTCTTTCCTACTCCCTGCCACCAGAGTATAAATTCCTTTTCTTTCTTTCTTTCTTTTTTTTTTTTTTGCAGTACTGGGGCTTAAACCCAGGGGCATTCTACCTCCAAGCTACATCTCCAGCCCTATTTTAATTCTTTATTTTGAAACAGGGTCTTACTAAGTTGTGGAGGGCTTCACTAAGTAGATGAGGCTGACCGTGAACCTGCAATCCTCCTGTTTCAGCCTCCTGAGTACTGGGATTACAAGCGTGCATCACCACAGACGGCTAAATTCCTTTTCTTTAAATCATGTTGGTTCCGGACTTAGCACATTGCTTATCACCTAGGAGACATCCAGTAAATATTTGTTGAACAATGACATGGATTAATGAATGAATGATAGAATAAAAATTGGTTAACTCTGATGGTATATCTTAGACCAGCCCTTAGGAATCTCTTTAGTGAATTTCTGGAATACGTACTATTTCTGCCTCTTTCCCTGTGTCCCAGGCCCTAAGAGGACGAGGGTGGCACCTCAGTGTCTTGTGTCCTGAGCACCTAGCACAGTGTATGGTACAGGGTTGCTACCAAACAGATACTTGCTGAGTGCGTGACCAGACAAGTAAATGAACAAATGAGTGAGTGGATGAAAACCATTTTTTCAAGAGCTCTAAGCCTGAAGCCAGAATCATCAACTTGAGCTCGGGCTCTGTCACTTACGAAGGAAGACTCAGTATCTCAGAACATTAGCTCCTTTGTCTGTAGAGTGAGGGTAATAACACTGTGCAGGATTGAGAGAAGCGAAGAAAGTAGTCTACATCAAATCCATAAAATAATGAAGTGTTGCTATTATTATGACTCCATTTAGCACTTGGTAAAGTGCTGCCCCTTATCATCCCTATTTCATGGCTGCCAACCTTGATTCCCAAGTAGATGTCAGTTCAGAGAGGAGCCAGTCGGATCTCAATCCTCCTGTTCTCTCCCCTGTGACTGAGCATATAGAAAGTCCTCAGTACACAGAAATACAAACATTGTCAATAAATATTTCAATAAGCCAGGTGTGGTGGCTTATAATCCATCCAGTACATGGGAGGCTGAGACAGGAGGATTACAGTTTCTCAGCTAGCTTCAGCAATGTAGTGAGGCCTTCAGCAACTTTGTGAGACTTTGTTTCCAAATAAAAAGTAAAATAGGGCTGAGGATATAACTCAGAGGTATAAGGCCCCTGGTTTCAATCTCCAGCACCACAGAAAAAATATTTCAATAGTATATTTATATCCTTTTCTAGCCAGATAGAATTCATTTGAGAGGATCTGTAAATTATAGCTTTCATCATTGATCTCCCTACACATGCCAACTCTAGTGCTAAGCATTCTATACATGGCGTTTTATTTAATTCTTGTATTTACCTTCCCTAGTTCTAATTTTGTTAAAATTTAACATTCTGAATTTTAAAATATAAAACATAATTTGAACAATAAAACAATTGGAAAATAAAACTTTGAGGGTTATAATGCAAAAATTGGAATGAAAGGCCCATGTAGGATGAATGAAATGTTAGCAATGATAAAATCGTATCTGTCAAGTATACTTCTTTATGAGAAGATGAACTAGATATTAAAAACACTTAGTACAGTGTCTGGTACGCAGTGGGCAGTATAAAAAATGCTGCCAATGGTATTATTTAGACTATACTTATTGAAGCACTAGAACATGCATATTTTAGTGAGCAAACATGGAACCCCTACCTGTAATGTGTGAGTCATTCTATGAAGGTACTAGGAAGTCTAAACATTTTATAACCAATGCTTGGTTTGGGGGTGTTTGCAGTTTAATTGAGGAAATAGGCCCGATGTAAAAACGCCACCAGCAATGAAATAGAGTGTTTTGTGACAGGAGCAGCTGGCAGGGCAATAGGAGTTTGGAGGAGAGAGAGGTTGTGGCCTGTGTGATCCAGGAGAGCTTCCGACTCTGATGCTTCTTAAGCTGAGCTTGGATAGAAGTGTGGAGTTTAAACAAGCAGAGTAATATGGCGAGGAGATGCCAGGCAGAGGAAACAGACTGAGCAGACAAAGCATTCCCACAGTGGAAGAGGGTCAGCTTACAACAGTAGAAGAAAACAAAGTTCAAGAGGATGGAGTGTGTAATGGTTTGGATTTAGAATGTTCTCCCCAGCCCTCATGGAAACAAGGTAGCAATATAGAAGTGAGGCTTGTTGCTAAGGAGGGGTCCCTGGGGTGTTAACTTGGGGATTATATAAGGTCTCTCCTCCCCCTGTTCGCTTTCTGCTTCTGTCTTCCACAATGTGAGAGTGGAGCCTTGCACTCTCCCTCTCTGCACTTCCCACTGCCATGCCCTGAGCTTCACAGACCCGGCCTGTCATGGACTGAACCCTGGAATCTCCAAAAACTGTGAGCAAATAAATCTTCCTTCTTCTAAGTTGTGTGAGGTCAGGATTTTTTGGATCACGGCAATGAGAATGTTTACCAGAACAGAGTATCTTGACCATTGTGTCCCTTGAATGCCCAACTAAAGCAAGATGCCTATCCTGAGGAGCCAGTGAAGCTTTTAGAAGACAGGGTCAGACTGTAAGTATTTATTCAACTCATGCAACATTCAATGATTGCTCAAGATGCTAGGTATACAGCAGTAAACAAATCAGGCAGAGGCCTCGCCACCCAGGAACTTACATTCTAACAGGGAGAGATAGACAAGACGTCAGGGAAGCAGCTGCATAAAGATGTAGGGAGAAGAGTGTTCCAAGCAGAAAGAACAGCATGCGCAGAGGCCATTAGACAGGAAAAAGCTTGGGGGCATTCCAGAGACAAGAGGCCAGTGTGGTTGGAAATGAGGAGCTGGGGAGAGGGAGATGAAGTCATGTAGGAAGAGGTGTCGATTGTTGCAGAACATTCCGGCCATGGTGATGGGAACCCATGGGGAGAGGGTATGTGATTTTGCATGTAGGAGAATCGCGATGTGATTTGTGCATTTAGAAGGGTCGTTCCAGCTGTGCTGTGGATACTGGAATGTTAGGGGATCAGAACAAGTTTTCTGGTGAGACATGTTGGTGGTTGAGATTTGAGCTGCAGCGGGCAGGTGATGAGAAACAGATTTAAGATACTCGGGTGGTAGAACCCATAGGAGCTGCAGAGCCCTGGATGCAGTTCATGAAGGGTAGAAAGGAATTCAGAACGATTCCAGGATTTTGGCCTGGTATGCCACTTACTGAGGAAAAGGCTTCATAAAAAGTTTTGGGGAGAGAGGTTTTGGTCATGTAAGTTTAATATATTTATTAGGCATTTGAATAGGGAGGTTGGGAGCTCACTGACTACATGAATCTGGGAATCAGAGAAGAGATTCCATCTAGAGATAGACACTTGAGAATCATCAACATAGAAATAATATTTGAAGCCAAGGAACAGTGTGAACCCATGTGGTAAAAGAACATAAAAAGAGAAGAGAAGGACAGATCCCTGGGGAAGGCAAACAGCCAGAATGCTGGGAAGAAAAACCGTGGCGTGTTTCAAGAAAGAGCCAAATGCTGCTGAGAAGTCAAGTAAAATATGGATAAATAGGCTGGACGTAGTGGTGCACGCTTGTAATCTCAGTACTTGGGAGGCTGAGATAGCAAGATCACAGGTTCAAGACCAGCCTCAGAAACTTAGTGAGACTCTCAGCAACTCAGTGAGACCCTGTTTCAAAATAAAAAATAAAAAGGGCTGGTGATGTAGCTTGGAGGTAGAACACCCCTGGGTTCAATCCCCAGTGTCTGTCTGTCTGTCTGTCTGTCTGTCTCTCTCTCTCTCTCTCTCTCTCTCACACACACACACACACACACACACAATGTGGATAATTGATCGTTGGTTCTTTAGTTCTCTCAAGTCGAGCTTTGTGATGACCATGATAACAGCCACTTCAGTGCAAAGCAGGGGACACAAGCTCCCTGGAGTGGGCAAAGAGGAGGAAATGGAGAGACAAGAAAGTGGAATGTTGCTGGGATGGGGAAGAGAGAACTGGGTGGGGCTGCTAGCTAGTGAGCCACCAAGGGAGAGGTTTTCTTGTTTGGTTGGTTTGATTTCTTTGTGTTATTTGCTTTTTTAAAAAAAATGGGAACATTACATGTTTGTATGCCAATAAGAAGGATCCAAGATATACATTAAGTTTCTTTCTCTTAAAAACCTAGTCCTGCATGTGGTGGATCCTCCATGATGATTAGAAAAACAAGCAAACAAACAAAACCTAAGGAAGCCAGACGTGATGGTGCACACCTGTAATCCCAGTACTAGGAAAGCTGAGACAGGAGAATCGCAGGTTCAAGGACAGCTTCAACAACTTAGCAAGGCCCTCAGCAACTTAGTGAGGCCCTGTTTCAAAATAAAGAAATAAAATAGGGCTGGGGCTGTAGCTCAGTGGTGTAATCCCCCTGGGTTCAATCCCCAGTACCACAAAAGAAAAAAGGAAGGTGGAAGGAAGGAAGTAAGGGAGGGAGGGAGGGAGGGAGGGAGGAAGGAAGGAAGGAAGGAAGGAAGGAAGGAAGGAAGGAAGGAAGGAAAAGAGTTGTGGAACAAAAAGGACCAAAATATTCTGGGCTGCTACTACTGGAAAGAATAATACACGTGCTGTGGGCACACAGACATGTGACTATAGGGTCAGGTTCAAAGTGACTAAACCAGCTCCTGTGTTCAGCTTAGCACACCTGCCTCATTACCTTCTAGAAACTCACACAATGGACCACACGCACTTCTCTTTAGCGGCTCAGTGAGGGTAAGCTTGGACAGTGTCTCTGTGTGGATGGGTGAAGGCATGCTGGGATATCCAACAGGCCCAAATCTCATTGGCCTAATGCAACCGCAGCTTCTTTCTTGCCAGTCAACTCTGCAGTCCTGGTGTCTGTCCCGGGCAGGTGCTCTCCACATGTGTCTGCAACATGCCAGGTTGCTTCAAATTCTGTCTTCTCCATATCAATACATGCTATGATCGTTGTGGTGGGACCAGGACAGGCTTGGGAAACGAGTTTGGAGGGCCGAGCAGCTGCAATTTAAACCATCCCCAGAAAGTCACGCAGCCACAACTAACTCCAAGAACAACAGAGTGTACTCCTCCAGTGTTCCTGGATACAGGAGAATGGACACTGGTGACAGTAGTGATGGTCATCCCTGATAGTTCTTAAACAATCCAGTGACCAGAGAGAGACTTATCTATTATTATTATTATTATTATTATTATTTTGGTTTGGTACTGGGGATTAAGCTCAGGGACATTCTACCTCCTAGCTACACCCCCCAGCCCTTTTTATTTTTTATTTTGAAACAGGTCTCACTAAGTTGCTGAGGGCTTCGCTAAGTTTCTAAGACTGGCCATGAATCTGTGATCCTCCTATGACAGCTTCCCAACCACTGGGATTACAGTCATGCATCACCACGCCCGGCCAGCTTTCCTTTTAAATTTTCTTTGTATTATCCCTTTAAGGAAAGTCAAATTAGTACTTTGAATTTGTACAAGACCAAAAAGTCTTCAAGATCTTTTCAGTTTCTTTAACTAACATGACTTCCAACCATTAAGGTATATAGTATATAAAGAAAACTTTTTTTGGAGGGTTGAATAAATACAACCTTTAGCTAGGTGTGGTGGCACATACCTGTAATCCTAGTACTTGGGAGGTTGAGACAGGAGAATACAGTAAGAATACAGTAAGAAATACATTGATCATCCATGCCTGTGGTGAAACAGGCTGGGCATGGTGGTGCATTTTACCTGTGGAGAAACAGGCTGGAGAGATCCTCTAACTCTCCTAAGCCTTCAGAGGCCATATCATCTGACCCCAGAGCCCTCTCTCTTTAGTGTTCCCCTAAACCGCCTCCCAAACGCTGTGAAAATAAATCTTAAGGAGCCGGGTGTGGCGGTGCACACCTGGAATCCCAGTACTTGGGAGTCTGAGACAGGAGGATTACAGGTTCAAGGCCAGCCTCAGCAACTCAGGGAGACCCTAAGCAACTTGGTGATACCCTGTTTCTAAATAAAAAATAAAATAGGGCTGAGGGTATAGTGCAGAGGTAGAATACTGCTGGGTTCAATCTCTGGTACCAAAAAAGAGAGAGAGAAAGAGAGAGAGACAGAGGAAGGAAAAGAAGAAAATGAAAAAAGAAAGTCTTAAGGAAAATGGAGCTAGTAGTGTACTTTGTGTATATATAAACAAGTGCTCTGACCATCGGGTTCCTGAGGAGCTACTGAGCAGTCCTCCCTGCCCTGGATGATCCAGCTTGGCTTCCGGCCCTACAAGTCAAGTGTGGCAGATGGGATTCTGTCTCCTGACCCCTTCACTAACAGCACCTGTGTGTTTCTTGTGTCTTCCAGTCGACCGTCCTCCAATGGAGCCCTCCGAGTTTGTGTCAGTTGTCCCTAAATATCCAGACAAGATGGGATTTGATGAGGTAGGAAAGTGCCTGTGTGTGTGTGCATGCGTGTGCATGTGTGCAATTGTGTGTGTGTTTATTTTGGAACCTAAGCCTGAGCATATGTCTGAGAGCCAGCAAGATGGGCTTGGGGACCAAAAAGGTGCTGAGGTCTTGGGAAAACTAGTTTTTGTTGTGCCTCAATTTTCTTAAAAAAAGGAGGATTGTGGTAAAAACAGGCTAATCATTGAATCAGAAAGAAGTAACTATTTAGTAGTGAAAGTGAATTCACCATATTTTTAATATGGCTTTATTGGTGCATTATAGTCTCACATCATAATGTCAAGCATGTTGACAGTGACACACATGCACACAGCACTTGGTGCCCCCCACGACCGCCTCCCCATCACCCCCTTCCCCATACAGAGTACTGAGATTGACACTGGTATTTTCACATATGTACACATAGCTGATGGTAGTGATTCCTTCAATGATCCTCAATCTTCCCCCTCCCTTTCCCCTAGACCACCTCCCTGGCTCCACTGAGGTTTCTCCTCCATTGTCTGGAGTCCCTCTTATATCCTGATTACTCCCTAGCTTCCGCATATGAGAGAAAACATATGACCCTTCACTTTCTGTGACTGGCTAATCTCACTTAACATAATGTTCTCTAGGTCCTTCTATTTTCCTGCAAATGACATAATTTTGTTCTTCTTTATTGCTGAGTAGAATTCCATTGTGTGGATATTCTATAATTTTGTAATCCATTCATCTATTGATGGACACTGAGTTCACCATATTTTATCAACCTTTTAACCAAGGTTCCAGAGAAAGGTGAAGAGGATATATGTTTTAGGTTGTGGAAGACATTAGTTTTATTCTGGCTGGGCATGGTGGCACATGCCTGTAATCCTACTACTTGGGAGGCTAAGACAGGAGGATTGCAGGATTGAGACCAGCCTCAGCTTCTTAGTGAGGCAGCAACTTAGCAAGAACCTGTTTCCAAATAAAAAATAAAATCGAGCTCAGAGTGTAGCTGAAGAGATAGAATGCCCCGGGTTCAATCCCCAGTACTACAAAAAATTACAAAAAAAAAATTATTCTGCCACAGCTGAATGAGTGGAAACTGTTCTGGAATAATCCCTGCTTTGTTTCTTTCTGCTATCCTTCCATGGGAAAAGGTTGGAGGGAAGAGTTGAGAGGACTCTTTGTGTATATACATAATTTCTTTTCTTTAAGAGAAGAAAAAGAAACTGGTTCTAAAATGCTGCCTTTCTGCAGGCAAGAACTTCTTAACAGCTTTCTGAGGGCCACATTTATTATGCAGTTGTAATTGTGAAAAAGAAAATCAAGTTGGGCATGGTGACGCACTTTTGTAATCCCAGTACTAGGGAGGCTGATACAGGAGGATCGCAGGTTCGCGGCCAACCTCAGCTACTTAGTGAGGCCCTCCGCAACCTAGTGAGACCCTGTTTCAAAATAAAGAATAAAAAATAGGGCTGGGGGTGTAGCTCAGAGGTAAAATGCCCCTGGGTTCAATCCTCAGTACTGTAAAAAAAAAATATCAAGCAGGGTTAGACAGCTTGTAGCTCAGTGGTAGAGCACTTGCCCAGCATACAAGCCCTGGATTCAATCCTCAGCACCACAACATAAAAAAAGAAAAGAAGAGCTGAGCGTGGTGGTACATGCCTGTAATCTCAGTACTTGGGGAGCTGAGATAGGAGGATCGCAGGTTCGAGGCCAGCCTCAGCAACTTAGCAAGGCTCTCAGCAACTTAGTGAGACCCTGTTTCAGAATAAAAAATAAAAAGGGCTGGGGGTGAGCTGGGCGTGGTGGCACACATTTGTAATCCCAGTACTTGGGAAGCTGAGTCCAGAGGATCCGGGTTCATGGGCAGCCTCAGCTACTTAGTGAGACCCTCCGCAACTTAGTGAGACCCTGTTTCAAAATAAAGAACAAAAAAATAGGGCTGGGGATGTAGCTTGGAGGTAGAATGCCCCTGGGTTCAATCCCTGTACCGCCAAAAAAAAAAAAAAAAGGGCTGGTGGTGAAGCTTAGAGGTAGAATGCCCCTGGGTTCAATCCCCAGTGCAAAATAAAATAAAAACAAAAACAAAAATACAAACCAAAAAACAATGAGGCAGAAATATATGTTCATGAATATATGTAAAGTAAGAGATGCTTGGCAAGGCCAGATTGTGACTCCAGGTCACCCGTTTCTCTGTGGGTGTCCTCTGTGGCTGCTGATCAGTGTTCAGGAGGAGCCTAGAGGCTGGGACAATGTCCCAGGAATTCACAAACTGAATTTGTCCATGGATTCCGGATGTGTTACAGGCCAAACATTGTGTTCTGGGCCTGTTGACACCTTAATGGGAAGAAAATGCCTTACCACACTATAAGATACACACGTCTCTGAAAAGCATGTCCACCTTAAACGGCCACTGGAACTGGGAATTGGGATTTCTTCTGTAAAATTGATTTGGAGCTAGACTTCAGGAATGGGAATGAATTTGCTATGAATATCAAGTGGATAAGAGGTTACAGATATTATGCTATTAACACAGAGGGCAGATTGAGATGAGATGAAGGTAAGCATAGTCAAGTGAGATTATAAATAGTTTCCCAAAATGTCCAGGGCTACCGGACGGCTTGGCCCTGCCACACACGGCCCCGGCTCCTATGCGCCAACATGCTTCCCTGCAGATCTCACCGCTCTCGGTTTTCTAGGCGAAAGGACCCGAGTTTCTTCACATAAATCCATTTTCCTCCTCAAATCACATTTCTATGAGGACTAAACCAAAGCGAACAAAAATGGGACAAACCAGGATCTTCTCACCTGGTCTTTTCCTGGCAGAATGTGGTGTAAGGATCAGGCCACGCCAAGACTCCCTCTGGAGAAAGTCAGCTCGGGGAAGTGGCCTCCGTGGGGACACTGCTCCTCTGAGGCTGTGACGGACATGGGAGGGTGGCGAAGGGATCTGCAGAGGCCTTTGCGGTCGTCCTCTGTTGCTGGTGTCTGGGCTGCCTCTCCTCTGTTTACTGTTCATTAACAATGAGCAAGCTGTCTGGGGTGTTCCTTCCTGGCAACCGTTTTTATTGCACTTGTCCTGGTAGGGACAAGATTTTATTGCAAGATTTACTGAGGGCTTTTCAGACTGGACGTCTGTGATTTGAGGGGACTATTTTGATGCGCGTTTTTGTTGTTGTTCTTTGTTCTGTTTCTGTCCTCCTGGAGTGACCCCAGGTGGCTCCATGCTTGCACAGGAGGAAATGGGCTTTCCTTGCTATGTCTTTAAGTTTCGGGGTTGGAGCATGGCCCATGACAGTCTGATACTAACCAGGGAGAAAACGAAACATAGAAGAACACAACCCACTAAGTTATAATGTCTCAAGTAACAAGGCAGATAGTGTCACCACAGAAATTATGTTTTTTAAAAAAATAATTATCCAGCTACGTAAATAATAGTAGTAATAAAATTCTGATGCACATAATCTGCTCTGCCTTACATCAGATGGATGACTTTCAGAGAACACCTCGCTGTCCTCTCACCTTGCTGCCCAGGGACTTAGAAGTCTCATAGAAGTGAGAATATATTACAAGGGGGGAGGTTGAAATTTTAGTGTAGCTTTTGATCATAGTAAAATACACAATGTATTGATGATTACATCCAGAATGACCACTGAACCAAAGCGTAATGCAATGTGTTCTGAGCTCCAGTCTGGTTATAAGACGTAGTTTCTTCTTTATTTTCATCATAGCATAAAGCAAAATTTATTATAAATCACATTTAGAAGTTTTCACCTGCACGGATTTTGAGAGATGGGTATGTTCAACTCCCTCCTGTTACAGAGGAGAGAACTGGACCCCAAAGCATTGAATGTCTCCCCGAAGTCATCCAGATGGTCAGTCAGGATGCAGACGACCTCGTCTGACTTACTCCTGTGGGTTTCTTTCCCCCACGCTATGTGCCATCCTCATTTCTTCCTGGCAACCAAAGTCCTCCAATCCTGGAGGGCTAGTTTAATGTGCAAAATCAGTTTATTACTGCTTGTAGCAAGAGAACCTTACTAAAATGCCAATTTACCTGTAATAGCATTCATGAGGCTTTAGGTATGTCTGTGGTTCCTTAAATCGGGGAGTAAGCCGAGCATGGTGGCACATACCTGTGATCCAATACTTGGGAGGCTGAGGCAGGAAGAATGTGGTTTCGAAGCCAGCCTCAGCAACTTAGCGAGGTTCTCAGCAACTTAGGGAGACCCTGTTTCAAAATAAAATTATGACTGGGAGTTTAGCTCAGAGGTAGAATGCCCTGGGTTCAATACCCCACCTGGAGAGAAAGAAGAAAGGGAGGGAGGGAGGGAGGGAGGGAAGGAAGGAAGGAAGGAAGGAAGGAAGGAAGGAAGGAAGGAAGGAAGGAAAAAAGAAAAGAAAGAAAGATCTGGGACTCGTCAGGACAGCCTCCTGGCCAGCAACTCCCTGCGGTGGCCTTATGATGTGTTTGTAGTGAGTGCGGCCATCAGGAATTTATAGTCCAAAGTGAGAAGCTACAGGGGACCCCGCCCTCACAGGAGGAAATCTGAATGCACACTCTTTCTTCTTTCACAGACCAGTTGGTGAAACATTTCCTACAAAGACATTCAATGTCGAAATTATGTCTCTCCCATTCTCCCTCTTTCTTTATCAAAGAGCTACCCCCAAGGGAAGGATCCATTTTCTTTACTTCTTTCCCGTGTCTCTAAGGGAGTTGGAGAATTCTAAAGGAGATGGAGAATCCTGGCAGGTTCAGATTCAGAAAGTAGTTCTGTTTGGAGAAAATAGCATTTTCCTCCATAAACCTACTATGTAGAAAAAAGCAAATCTTCACCACAGTTTCCCTAACCTTTCCGTTCCTTACTGTTTCAGTCAGCTTCTTTGTTGCTGTGACCAAATACCCAACAAGAACAACTTCGAGCAGGAAAGGTCTATCGAGGCTCACAGTGTCAGAGGTTCAGTCCATAGCGGGCTGTCTCCAAGGCAGAAGCCACAGTAGCAGGATACATGGTAGAGAAAAGCCACTGTCAGTCCTGGTGGCTGGAAGCAGAGACAGTGAGCGGAGGAGACTAGAGACATATATAGTCCCAAAGACCCGGCCCCAGTGACCCACCTCCCCCAATCATGCCCCACCTCTGAACTTTCCTACTTTGGGGACCACATTCTAAACCCAAACTTACCTAAACGTTGTTTCACATTTGCTGAACTTTCCAAACAGCCTAAGACTTGAGTAATTGTGTCTCTTTTTCCTTTTGCTTCCTGCCTTAGATTTTCATGATCAACCTCAAACGCAGAAAGGACAGGCGGGACCGGATGCTGCGCACCCTCTATGAGCAGGAGATCGAGGTCAAGATCGTGGAAGCGGTGGACGGGAAGTGAGTCGGGCTTCTCTCCCCTTGCAGATGTGGGTGGGGCGGGAGGCGCCTTCTCCAACAGAGAGTTAGTCCTCGGTGGGACGCCAAGGCTCTTGGTGACTGGGGATAGACACATTCTATAGATGTCACTAGTGGCAGTTAACAGCATCACCCTGCAGAGCAGGCCCAAGAGCCACCCCTGTCCAGTGATCTTTGGTCTTCATTACACTGAAGAGTCACCTTGGATGTGACTGTCCCTTGTCTCTGGCTGTTGTTGAATAGTTAGTTGTGGGGTTTCCAGCTTTATCTGGTGGAGCAAAAGGAACTTGTTCAGAATTGTGTTCAGGCCTGAGGAAAAACAAATAGAGAAGTATATCCAGGTCCCCATGTCCTGTTGTGTGAGATGCCTGTTACAGCCCACCTGGGCTGATCACAGCGGCCACTCTTCCTGGGGATAGGGCAGGGAAATCACACGGAGAACCTAGTTAGATTCCTTCAGGAGTTTTTGCTGTTGTCATTATTATTTTATTCGTTTTGCTTTGCTTTGCCATTTTATTTGGCACTGTATTTCAAAGCACAAATTTTTACAAAACTTGCGTTTCCAGGTTATATGCTAGCTCAGAATGTATTTTTCTTGACTCAGTTTCAGTAGTTTGTATATTTCTATTGATTTGTTCTTTGCATCTAGGTTATCAAATTTTGGCAAATAATTCTTCATAGAATAATCCTTTTTACTTCTGTAAGGTAGTTGGGATATCCTCTTCATTCCTTATTTTAATAATTTGAGTCTACCTTTTTTCTTTATTCATCAGTCTATATGAAGGATTGCCAATTTTGTTGATCTTATCAAATTGTCAGTTTTGTTCTTATTGATGTTTTCTATTATTTTTATGTTCTCTAGCTTATTTATTTCCACTTTAGTCTTTATTATTTCCTTCTTCCTGCTTGCTCTGAGTTTACTTTGTTTTTGTTCTGCTGATTTCTTAAAATGGCTTTTTAGATTGTTTATTTGAGATAATCTTTTTAATATAGGCATTAATTGCTGCAATTATACCTCTAAGTACTATATTAGATGCAATCCATGAGTTTTGGTATACTGTGTTTTCAAAATATTTTCTAATTTCCCTTCTAATTTCTTCTCTAATCCATTGGCTTTTTTTAGAGTGTGTTAATTTCACAGGTTTATGTATTTCCCATATTTCCTTTGTTAGTGGTTTTTAAAACTTTATAGACTTTTATTTGGTGCATTATAATTCTATATCATACTGAGATATAGACTGATAGGAATATACATTCACACAACTCTTGGAACACTTCCCTACAGGTCCCAGCCCCTCCCTCTCCTTCCCCTCACATGTCTTTGACATTGGAATTGGTAGTTTTATATATGTACGTAGCATTATCATCATCATCATCATCATCATCATTATTATTGTGGTACTGGGGATTGAACCCAGGAGCATTCTACCTCCAAGCTACACCCCCACCCCTATTTTATTTTTATTTTGAAACAGGGTCTTGTTAGGTTAATGAAAGTCTCACTACTTGCCGAGGCTATCCTCAAACCTGTGATCCTCCTGTCTCAGCCTCCCAAGTACTGGGATTACAGGCATGCACCACCACGCCCAGCTCCTGTATGTAGCATTATTTCAATTGTTACATTCTTTATGTCTTCCTCCCCCCTCCTTCTTCCCCTAAGCCCCCTCCCTCACTCCATTGGAGTCTTTGCTCTTCTATCTAATGTCACCTTTGCTTCCTAATTTCTATCTAGCATACATATACAAGAGAAAACATAAAACTATTTATTTTTTGAGACTGGCTAATCTCATTTAGCATAATATTCTTGAACTCCATCCATTTTCATGCAAATGACATAATTTTGTTCTTCTTTATGGCTGAATAAAATCCCATTGTGTGTATATACCACAGTTTTGTGATCCATTTATCTTGTCAATGGACACCTAGTAGGTTCCATAATTTGGCTATTGTGAATTGTGCTGCTATGAACATGGATATGCATGTATTGCTATAATATTCTGACTTCAATTCCTTTGGAAAGATGACCAAGAAAGGTAACCCTGGTAAATATGATGGTTCCATTCCCAATCTTCTGAGAAACCTCCACACTGATTTCCATAGTGACTGGACTAGTTTGCAGTCCCACCAACAGTGTATAAGAGTTCCTATTTCTCCACATCCTCACCAGCATTTATTATTGTTTGTGTTCTTGATGACTGCCATTCTGACTGGAGTTAGATGGACTCTCAGTGTAGTTTTGATTTGCATCTCCCTGATTGGTAATGATGCTGAACATTTTTTTCATGTATTTATTTTTATTCATGTATTCATATTTCTTCTTTTGAGAAGTGTCTATTCAGTTAATTAATTTCATTCCACTGTGGTTGGAGAACAGACCTATTATGATTTTAGTCCTTTTAAGTATACTGAGGCTCGATTTATGGTCTAAATAGTTTTTATGGTCTAACATATAATCTTTCTTAGAGGATGCTCCAACTGCACTTGAAAGAATGTGTATTTTGCTATTGTTGAATGGAACGTTCTATAGATGTTCATTAGGTCTAGTTGGTTTATAGTGTTATTCAAGTACCCTATTTCCTTGCTCTCCTGCCTAATTGTTCTATCCATTATTAAATGCAAGATATTAAAGTCTCCCACTATTACTGTCGAACTATTTCTCCTTTCAATTCTGCTAGTTTTTATTTTGTGTTTTGGTGGTTCTGTTATTAAGTTCATATATACTAATAATTGTTACATCTTCTTGATGAATTTTATTATCTTTGTCTCTAGTATAAATTTTCTCTCGAGGTTTATTTTGTTGGGTATTAATATAGTTCCTCCAGCTCTCTTGTGATTACTTTACATAGTATATATTTTCCATCCTTTAACTTCCAACCTGCTTGTGTTTTTTAACCAAAATTCTGTCTCTCGTAGACAGCACATAGTTGCATGTTTTTAAAACTCTTTATGACAACCTCTGTCTTTGACTGCAGTGTTCAATCCATTTGCCTTCCCTATCTTTTTTCCCAGATTCTCTAGGTCAGCCATTGACCTAGATGAGATGTCATTGAGATGAGACATTGGGGTCTTCTCTGGTCTTTTCTGGGGAGATACACAGTCCTGAATGTGCCTGGGACATTCTAGATTCTCCAAGAATATGTTGGAGCTGTCCAACCCCCCTATGAACATCTTATTCCTTATTTTCTCCTTTTAAGTTTTGTGGTCAGCCTCTAGTTAGCCTTCACTGGTAGTACTGCTCAGGTCATTGTAATGTTAAGCAGTTGCTACTGGTGGTTTTCTCACAAGTACCCAGCAGATAGGGCTGTTCACAGAATCCTGAGTCAGCTCAAAATAAAGACAAACTCTGAGAATGAGCTTTGCAAGGACTGCCAGAGAGGTTGAACAGAGACTGTTTTCTGGGGATAGGTCTTTAGGGGAGTTGTAATCCATCCTATTCCTTCCAGTGGCTGCTAGGTGGCTGGTTTTCCCAACTACCATAGTTGTGAGACTGCTGGTTTTCAAGGCATCTGTACAGCTGGGGGAAGGGATGAGACTAGGGCTGGTGTAAACGCCACAAAGCTCATTATCCTTACAGAGATCGAGCTGTTTTCTTGACTAAATACTCCTTGGATTTCTGAAAACCTTTAGTTAACTTCCAGAGTTCTGGAAGAGCTGACTGTGACAATTTTCACCAGCATCCTCATTGCTTCTATGGAGAAGTGGGTTTTCAGAGACTCTTACTCTACCATTTTTTTTTTTTTTTGCGGTACTGGGGATTGAACCCAGGGGCGGTCTACCTCCGCGCTACATCCCCGGCCCTATTTTTTTTATACTTTATTTTGAAACCGGGTCTCACGAAGTTGTGGAGGGCCTCACTAAGTAGAGAGAGAGAGAGAGAAGGAGAGAGAGAGAGAGAGAGAGAGCTGAGGCTGGCCGCGAACCCGGATCCTCCGGTCTCCGCCTCCCAAAGTACTGGGATTACAAGCATGCGCCACCACGCCCAGCCTTACTCTACCATTTTGAAAATGCTTCTCTGTTATTTTTATTTTAAACCTTGTTTTAATTTTAGATCCAAAGGAAAGACACACACATGCACACAATTCCTCTCCTCATCCCTGCCTGTCCTCTCCCTTGCAGGATTTAATGCTCCTATGAACTGCATTTCCTTCATTAGGATAGTAATTTTCCAAAGTTTCCAGAAAATTTATATGCTGCTTAGAACTATGTTGGGCACCATGAGGGATGTACAAACATAAAAGGCCGCCATCTTGTCTTCACAAAGTGTATAATGTTACTGTGATGCATTAACCCTAAGGAACTGGTCAAGAATAATGGGAAACTGAAGTCTTTCTCTCAGTGTGCAGTGGTTCTGGGGAAATATGTGAAAATCCCTCTCTCTCTCTCTCTCCCTCTCTCTCTCTCTCTCTCTCTCTCTCTCTCTCTCGTCTGAGGTGGTGACACCGTGACCTGGTAATTTTCAGACATGTTCTCTGTCATGCAGGTTACTCAACACAAGCCAGCTGAAGGCCTTGAATATTGAGATGCTGCCGGGTTATCGAGATCCCTACTCCTCTAGGCCTTTAACCAGGGGTGAAATCGGCTGCTTTCTTAGTCACTACTCTGTCTGGAAAGAGGTAAATATTGCTTTACTTAGAGGTGCAGTTTTGTAACGAGGAGAAAGGAGAGTGGGACTTTGTAGGTGAGTTAGGACCAGATGCGAAGTGAGCCAGGACTGTTCTGGAAGTGAGCCTGAGAGTGGCTCCTGCCTTGTCTCTCCCTGTGGCCTAAGGTCAGCAACAAAGGGACAAGGAGAGTAACCTGGAAGCCACTTGGGATAATGACAGGGCAACTATCCTCATGCTAGGAGCCATACTCTTCTTAGTCCATTCTCACTGTTAACAGGAATGCATTGTACATATCTATCATGTTATCATTTATTAAGTGATTTCATATAAGAAGTCACAGAGAAGTCATAGTAGGTGGGTTAGGAGGGATGAAGCCCTTTCACTCAAGAGGAAATCATTAAGTAACTTGTTCAGGGAAGAAGAGGCAGCAGCAGACCTTGATTCCATGTCTTCCAGATCAAGGTATTGATTAGAATGTGGGATTCCCGAATATGAGCTGGTTCCCACAAGAAAAGAAAAAGTCCTCCAAGTAAAGACCCCTTGCATACCTTCTCTCATTTAATGATGCAGTTTGTTTTATGCAGCTTTTCCATCACTGTGAACAAAATACCCGACAAGAACAACTTAGAGGAGGAAAGGTTTATTTGGGCTCATGGTTTTAGAGGTTCAGTTCATGGTTGGCTGGCTCCAAGACAGAAACATCATGATGGCAGGGCATGGCAAAGGACAGTGGCTCAACTCATGCAGCCTGAGGCAGAGAGAGAGGGGAAGGGGCCAGGGACAGATGTAGTCCTCAGGGCCACGCCCCAGTGACCCACCTCCTCCAGCCATGCCCACCTCAGGACCTTGCTGAACTGGAGACCAGGCTCAACACAGGAGCTATTTGGGGACATTCTAGACCCAAGACATAACACAATTTATGCCTGGCTTTCTTTTTTTCTTTAAACTTTAAGTGAAGTGTGATAGATCCATCTAAAAGTATAGCGATCATAAGATACAGTTTGGTGAAATCTTACAAACTGAACAAGACACCTATGTTAATCAATACCTGGATCAAGAAACTGGCTCCCAGCATCCCAGAAGTGCCCCTCATTGTACTTCCTTTTGGCCACCATTCCCCAAGGGTAATCACCGTCCTGACTTCTAACGGCAGGGAATAGCCTTACATGTTTTTATACTTTTTTTAAATGTGAATGGAATCACATGGTATGTGTAACCTCAGCATTATATTTGGGAGGTTTATCTATAACATTGCATTAACCTGTAGATCATGCACTCTCATTGCTGTGACTGTACACAGTTTATCCATTCTTCTGTTGAAAGACATTTACTTAGAGTCCCGTTATGAGCTATTACAAATCATGCTACTGTATTACTGAATTTCCAATACTTATTCATCTAATAAGAAATGGGTATCAAACATTCCATAGGTTGTCTTCTCACCAATGCCCTTTACAGGTAATTGACCGAGAACTGGACAAGACTCTCGTTATTGAGGACGATGTGCGCTTTGAGCATCAGTTTAAGACAAAGCTGATGAAGTTGATGGATGACATTGACCAAGCTCAGCTGGACTGGGAACTGATGTGAGTGACAGGACAAGCTTATCAGAAAGCACTGACAGGCACTCAGTCCTTTCCAAGAAAACCCCACCTCCCCAGCCAGTAGGAGAGAGAGCCTGAGCTTACGTTCACCTGGTTTTCTCACCATAAATGTTTCCAGACACAAAAAGTGGGCAAGAGGTTAGCTACTGCACCCATCTGCTCTTTAGGATGAGAAACTATGGGAAATCCTTTATGAGACCGGAGTGTGCCTGCAGATCAGGGGCCTTCCGACAGGGCAGAGGTGTGACACCAAGCACCACTGGGAGCACATGGAAATCTCATCTGTGAAGCGGAGTGGCACAAGGATTGGGGTGAAGGGAGAAGGAGGCATTCGTTCAAGGGCGAGAGTCCTACGGCATACTTGAACCGCAGCTGCAAGAAGTGGTTGTTTCTGTCCCGGGGGTGGGAGGTGGGAGGGTCAGCGGGAAAGCTCCTAAGCTGGCAAACAGAGCTTGCCCAACGGGGAGAACAATGACAGCTGGGCTTGGGGCAGGGCCTGTGGCCTGTGCAGGAAAACCAGGCTCTCTGTGGGAGTGTTGGCTCTGAGCTGACTTAGTTCATGTTTCTTGTCTCCTACCTCTGTAAATCGAGTCTGTCTTTCCTTCCTCCTTTCCTTCCTTCCTTCCTTCCTTCCTTCCTTCCTTCCTTCCTTCCTCTCTCTCTTTCTCCTTCCTTCCTTTTGCCTGCCTGCCTTCCTTCCTTCCTTCCTTCCTTCCTTCTTTCTTTCTTTCTCCCATCTCTTTCTTTTCCCTCTCTCTCACTATGTCTCTGTCTCTGTCTCTCTCTTTCATTTTCTCTTAAGCACAAATGACACTTACCAGTTCCCTCCAATGAGGCAGAAAGTCCCCAACTTTTGTGTTTCCCGCAGCTGTGTGTCAAAGGCAATTTTGTCAGATCAAAGGCTGCCCATTGGAGCAGCTGCAGCCACTGGGCTGTCCCTGCTCCTCCCATGTCCCTGCTCCTCCCATCCTCAGAGGGAAACTTAACTATGGACCCAGGTGGGATACTTTGCTCTCTCAGAAAATGGGCCATTCTGAGTTCGAAAGAAACCCAGCAATGGCCCAGCTAACTCATGGGAAATAGCCCCCCCCCCCATCAGCACTATGTAATAAAAAGAGACCTGCTCCCTTTCGGCTGTCAGTCGTGTGATAGAGTTTGGTATTCGGCACAGTCCCTTAAAATCACTGTTCCTCCCATATCCTCCAGCAGGCGCTGGCTTCAGCCCTGCTCAGTCTATGGCTCTGTGGCCTGTGGTGGCGGCCTCACAGGCATGGCGCCCCTGAGCTATTTTATGTCCATTGTGACCTGTGTAAAGGCGACTTTCAGTTAAGCCTCATCATCACAGAAGACTCAACTCAGGAAATCTTAAGGCTTAGAACTGGCATACATCCCAGTCCACAGGTAGTTTGGTTGGTGTATTTCTCAAGACAAAGTACCAACAGATCCAGAAGGGAATGATGGCTGTCCTGATAACTATTTGAGGGGAAGCCAGGCACAGTGGCGCATGCCTGTAATCCCAGTACATGGGAGGCTGAGACCTGAGGATCACAGGTTCAAGGCCAGCCTCAGCAACTTAGTGAGGCCTTCAGCAACTTAGTGAGACCCTGTTTCTAGATAAAAATTAAAATAGGGCTGGGGGTATAGCTCAGAGGTAGAATGCCCCTGGGTTCAATCTCCAGTATCAAACAAAAAGAATATGAGGGGTAAACATTGCTGTGAGCATGTATAAATGTATCACTTCCAGTCTCACTATGATGCATAATTATAATGTACCAATAAACGTATAAAGATAAAATAAGTTTCATAGATTTTGATCAAGTCAAAATATTCCATTAAAATATATTGCATATTCTTAAAAAACCATAGCAGTTTCAACTTCTACATCTCACTTTCTGAAATGAAGAAGTATTACTTAAACCCAAAACACGAAAGCTAATAATCTTCCCATAATTGCTACATAAAATTTTCACAGAGAAAGGAAATAGACGTGGGAATAATAGAACAAGTCATTGGAATTCTCTAGAGAGTGCTTGTCAACAGAAACAATACGAGCCATATATGCTGTTTTAATTTTCTAGTAATTATATTTATTCATTCATTTATTTATTTGTTTATTTATTGTAGTTCTGGAGATTGAACTCAGGGGAATTCTCCCTATGAGCTACATTCCCAGCCTTATTTTATTTTTTATTTTGAAACAGGTGTCACTAAGTTGCAGAGGGCCCCGCTAAGTTGCTGAGGCTGTCCTTGAACCTGGATCTTGTCTCGGCCTCCCAGGTACTGGGATTACAAGAGTGTGCCACCACACCCGGCTTAGTAATCTTTTTTTTTTTTTTTTGCGGTACTGGCGATTGAACCCAGGGGCGTTCTACCTCCGCGCTACACCCCCGGCCCTATTTTTTATACTTTATTTTGAGACTGGGTCTCACGAAGTTGCGGAGGGCCTCACTAAGTAGAGAGAGAGAGAGAGAGAGAGAGAGAGACAGAGAGACAGAGAGACAGAGAGACAGAGAGACAGAGAGAGCGTGCGCGCGCGCTCGCACCGCGTGTGTGACCTGAGGCTGGCCACGAACCCCGAGCCTCCGGTCTCCGCCTCCCAAAGTACTGGGATTACAAGCCTGCGCCACCACGCCCGGCTCGGCTTAGTAATCATTTTTAAAAGATGAAAATAAATTAGTTGGTTAGTTTTAATAATACATTTTACTTAACCCAATATATACAACCCTTACTATTTTAGTGTGTAATTAATATTTTAAAATCTTGATAAGATAGTTTACCTTTGTTGTACCAAGTCTTCAAAATCCTGCATGTATTTTACCCTGGAACAGTAGTCCTACCAAACAATAAACTTGTTTCACCAAAAGAAAAAAAAATGTTTTACATAGCTTCTCCTTTTAAATTTAAATTTAAATTAGTAAGAGTCTAAACTCAGTTCCCCCATCCCTTGAGCCCCATTTCAAATGCACCGGTGACTCTGGAGGAATCCAGGTTCTTTAGTCTCTGGAGACGGTTGAAAAGGCACGTGTTCATGTCCTCAGAAGAACTCAAGGTTGGGCATAAACCGGTTCTACATACGCCTGGATGCTTAGACCAGGGAGAATCCCTTGAGTGTCAAAAGAGATCTTTTAGGACAAAGTAGAGAATAGCTGCTTTCCCTAGCAGGCAGGAGACAAGCAGCCTCCTCCTAGGGAGCCCAAACCCAACAGACAAGAGTAATGGATCTCAGAGCCCTGAGCAGACTGTGGGAAGGCCAGAATAGCTGAAGGTGCATCCTGTGCTGTCCAGGTTGTTCATGGAGGAGGGAGCAGGTCTGGGGAGCTTGCTCAGCGCAGAGCGCCCGGCAAGAAGCTTGGGCAGACTAGATGAGTGGGAAGGGGAGAAAGCCTCTCAGGGTTTGTACTTCATACTCCCCTGAAGGAACCCTTCGGGACTGCTCTTGAGTTTCTAGGTCCCCTACTACAGACTGTTTCTTAGCTTTTCTGTCCTGATTTACCGCCAGCACTTGGAGAGCCATGCAGAAAGCATCCAAGGCTGCAACTCTGGGGACATGAGGACAACAAACTCAGGATTCCCACATCTGGCCTCTGTAAACACAGCTGGAAATCTCATACCATATTTGGAAAATGATCCAAAAGATCTTCTAATCTCTTTCCATCTTAACTTTCTGATTCAAACGCAGTCTGCTAGGCAAGAATAGTTGGAGAGCTGGTAAATGGAGCCAGGGAAATAGCCCACTGATGGCAGATAGCAGTCACAGTTGGTGAAGGGACAACCTCTGTGCTGGAGGGGGTGTGTACTTTCCAGTGTGATGCATTTGACATAAGACACAGTGGGAGACGGGTGTGGTACTTGGGAGGCTGAGACAGGAGGATCACAGGTTCAAAGCCAGCCTCAGCAATTTAGCGAGGCCCTCTGCAACTTAGTGAGACCCTGTTTTGAAATAAAAAATAAAATAGGGCTGGGAGTATAGCTCAGAGGTAGAATGCCCCTGGGTTCATCCCCAGTACTACAGGAAAAAAAAAGACACAGTGGGTCCAAGCTTCCAAACAGCTGTGCTCCATTATTATTAATGTCCAATATTCAAGTTGGAATTTTTCTCCTCCACCCATTTCCTTCTAGTTACATTGGTAGGAAGAGGATGCAAGTAAAAGAGCCAGAGAAAGCGGTGCCCAATGTAGTGAATCTGGTTGAAGCTGACTATTCCTACTGGACGCTGGGCTACGTCATCTCTCTGGAAGGAGCACAGAAGCTGGTTGGAGCTGATCCTTTCGGGAAGATGCTGCCAGTGGACGAGTTTCTGCCAATCATGTACAACAAGCATCCCGTGTGAGTCTCCCCCAGCCACCTGTGTCTCCTAGGCACACCCACACGTCCTGGGTAGCACTTGAGATTTTCTAAAGTTGCCCTACTTTCCAAAATAATCTTTCTATAATCATAACCTGGAGAGGCTGACTCAGGCCACTGTCCCCTTTAACAGATGGCGAAGAGGAAGGTGAGGCAGAGATGGTGTCCTGCCCCCGGGTCCTCTTTAATACACAGTGTGTAGGACCATAATCTCAGATCTCTACTTGTCTTGGCTATTCTTACTTTCTCACACACCTTAAGGTGAAGGTCATCTTCCTAAGGACCCCCCCAATTTTCAGCTCATTCAGCTCAGTTCATGTATGTGCTGTTGGCTGAGCAACGGGCCCCATCCTTGCAGAGCCCACCATCTGGACGGAACACATCACCATGAGATATTGTCATACTGCAGCCACAGAGAAGCATGAGAAGCTCAGGGTCTGTGGAGGTGGCACCTGGGCAGGGGGGGTACCCATGGGAGCGGGCTGTGTGATGCTCAGAATTCCCGTAGCCCAGGAGCTTGCTGACCTAGCACTTACCAAAAACCATGGCAATTGACGGTTTACCTGGCGGTCTCCCATGAAAGTTATGAACCCTTTGAGGCAGGAACAGTCTCACATCTCTGTGTCCTGAAAGCCTGCTCCAAATAGTACACACAATAGCGGCTCAATCAATGATTACTAGATTCAGAAATGGAGGAACAGACCAGGAGAGAAGACTGCAGCTCCTTCTCTCCGTCGCTGGGTGGTCTCCAACTGGATGGTCTTCATTTGAGCCGTTGAGATTTCCCATGCTGCCTCTTGTCCGTTTTTTCGCCTGTCCTCTGTAGAATGGAGCGTCTAGCTCTCCATTATGCCTATCAGAGATTGACTTTACCTCTGTACCCGGCAGAAACATGGAGGTCAAACCATTATCCCCTGAAACGGAAAGGAAATTAACCCTTATTTAATTACTATTCATTGCACTCATGGGCCAAGTTGCTGTTCAGATGTCACCTGCACAGGAGCCCTGGGAGGGGAGCCGAGCTGTCCCTCTACTTTACACTCGGAGGGGGCTGGAATGTTGAGCACGGAGTGAGTGTACAAAGCTCAGCTGGCGTGCCTCCTGGTCTTTACCATGTCACCTGCCTCATCGCTGCTGCCAGGATCTCCAGTGTCTTAATTTATTAACCCAGGATCGGGGCATTTTTTGTAACACAATCATGTTTACTTATCATTACGGTTCAACAGAGCTTAATTCTTAACTTTTAGAGTAAGCCCTGAAATCCACTCATGAAACTATTCTATTCAAATGCAACAGAAATACCCCAGCCTGTGCTTGTTGCTTGTGGAGATCTTAGGAAAGCTTTAAAGACACCTTTATTGTGTTTGTACCCTAAGTTTTTTCACAAAGAACATAACTTGAAAAATAATGAAATGAACTTGTAGTCATTTTGAAGATGACAAGCAGAGCCCTCTTCCTTTTCTCCTGTCCCCTCAGCCTTCGGTCCCCTCACGTGCCATGCACCTCTTGTTTTCAGAGCCGAGTACAAGGAGTATTACAAATCCAGGGACTTGAAAGCCTTCTCTGCAGAGCCCTTGCTCATCTACCCCACGCACTACACGGGCCAGCCAGGCTATCTGAGTGACACAGAGACCTCGACCATCTGGGACAATGAGACAGTGGCCACCGACTGGGACAGGACACATTCCTGGAAGTCCCGCAAGCAAGGTCACATCCACAGCAATGCCAAAAACACAGAGGCTCTGCCGCCGCCAACCTCCCTGGACACCGCGCCTTCGAGGGACGAGCTGTGAGGAGCACGCCCCACACTGGCTCACCGCTGTTTGGTTTTTCTAAAGTGCTCTTCATCTGTTTGTTCCAGTTATTTTTTTTTTTTGAGTGGTCACAGTCATCTAACCAAAGTGGTCTAATGTGATTGATCAAAATGAATATTTTTGACAGTGGAAGGGCATAGGGAAATGAATCCCAAATTTCCTAGGATGGCTAAAAGATAGGTTTTGTGGGAACTGCTAAGCTAAACTTCAGTCTGGACACCTGATTCTTCTGCTCACTGGCCATAGGAGACTGCGGCCCATGTTCAGATGGCAACATGGCAGAGTCTTGTCCAAAGAACAGTATCACCAAGCTGTCACCCCATTAAATGGGTAGGCAAAGCAGCCAAGCCAACTGGTCCACCTCTGTGGGTCTGTAGATGTGACCAAGCCAATGAGACTGCCATTTATTGGTCCACTTGGTCCAATGACCTTGAAAACTTGTGTATTAACGAGTTTTATTTTTTTTTTGAGTGGAGAATCAAAGCATTTAAATCATATTAATTGGGCTTTTATTTAAAGGAATTTGATCGTGAGCCTTATTGCGAAGAGGATTTTTAAATTCTTAGCCTCCTTATCCAATAGGGATGGGCAATTGGATCTGGTGGAGACATCGCCCTTGACCATCATGGCAACTGAAATTCCCATAAAGAGGTGTCCAGTTTGCCATCTGGATATAATTTGGTAGCTATTTGAGGGTTTGTGTAGATATTTGAGGGAAAAAGACCTCAACCATTGGCCTTTTTAAATGTGGCCACTTAGGTCAAAATGCCCTATTTATAAAGATAGATGTAATATATATGGGGTGAGGGCTGGGGTGATTCCTGCCCTGTCCTGGGGTTCACGTGCTGCTACAGCACCTCATACCCTCCGCTCCACCCCTTAGCCTGGGCACAAACCACAGGTATGAGGTTAATGAGTCACTGTTAAGAGACAACACATTTTCAGGTCAGCAACTGTCCTTGCCTGGGGTTTTCATTTTATTTTGAATTATTTATTTTACAGAATGTGGAGAAAACATTGTCTTAGGGTGAGGCAGAGGAGCAGCTGTGAGAAGCTTTCATTGCACCCTGGGGATGGCCAGTGTAGACGTATTGGTCTAACCATCTGAGTCTCCTGGATTCCCCAGCCTGTCTCTTGCAGGGTGGCCTGCTGCTGGGGGATTCTAGCCATTTGTAAACAAATTATTCTCCACTTAAGGAGAGAGACTTTGGTCAGAGACAATGGACTGGATAACAGATTCAGGCTGACAACCGGCCAAGCCTCTTGGGACCAAAATCCCAGGCAGACGCCCTTTCCCAAAAGTTGTCCCCTGAAACTCCTGTCCGCTGTCAGACTGATTTTATGTAAAACGCAGAGTTGGACTCTGATCGCGTCCACTGCACAGTCTCTCGTCCTAGGACATCTCCTGATGCTTCCCCTCGACCGACACCTTCCTTCCTGACTTATTGTTGATATTCTTCTCCACTGACTAATAAGCCAGGAAGCTGAGAAAAGGGGTCTTGTCCAGCTCCAATTTCTACTGCTCGGACATAGCTGTCAGGGCTTGACTCTTCGTTTCTAGAAAAAAATAGAAAGAGTGAAAAATCCTTAGGTGATTTCTAAGGTTTCCTTGGGTATTTGGTATTTTGTTTGCATATTTGAGTGTGTGCAAGTGTGCCTGGTTTTAATGGTTTTTTTTTAATGGGGCGGGAGGTGGCTGGGGTTTTGGAAATAGAGGAAGATTGAATTATGTTGTATTTTTTTTAATAGAAAACATTCCCCCCTCCCTTTTTCCCTGTCAGCTGGTCTGATGGGTTTAAGAATTCTCATTCTTAAAAGACATTGCATTTAAATTCTAGAATTTTAGATTAGGACTGTTCTACTGTGAATAAAGTTCTGGCTCTGTTGTCCAGTCTTGGCTTCTTCTGGCTCAGGTCTGAATCCCACGCAAGCTTCTTTTCTCATGAACGTTGCAAACTGCAGCACTAGCTCATCTTGAAAAAAGTCACCTCTTCAACACACCAGAGGTTCTTTGACCTCATTATTTGTCCTGCCTCCCTTCTAGTCTTAAAACCAAGACATTTGACCTTTACTGGGTCGTGTGAGGCCTTTGTCTCTGGCCGTGGCACCTGCTCTTTCTGCCTCTGAAGCGCAAACCCTGGCTGGAGTCTTCTTGGGATTCAAGGTGGAATCTTCTGGACAAACAAGTTCCCCTCTAGCAGTGCTGCTGCGCCGCGTGTGGTCTAGACACCTAGTTGGCCAGGACCTGCCACATGGGCCCTGCTTTGGGGCCCCTTGGGTCTGCTGCAGGAACCCTGGAGAAGAGGAGGAGCTGACATTCCACACTACTTTGTCTCGCTGTGCTATTTCATGGTGTGGGGGCAATGAACAACTTGCTCTCTGGAGCTCTTGATGAAAAATTAAAAATACTTAGCTCAAAATTATGGTTGTGCGTTGGTTCCTCAAACACTGGTCAGTGGCCAGCACTGCTGGGATTTCCAGGTCTGTGCTAGACCCAGGATGTCAGGGGCCAGAGACCATCGCTGCTGTGTGACTCCACAGCAAGTAAGAGAAGGTGACCTCTGCCCATTCCATGCAGGGGGCGTTCATGTGCATTGGTGGGTACTAGCGTGCACACTGAAAAGATTTCTAGGGCACAGAAAGAAGTCCTCTGCAGAGGGTGTCGAGGGAGGTGCCATCTTGTACTTTGTGCTAAAAGTTCAGTAAATCCAACCATTGAAAGATATTGAGATGCTACTCCATGCTAAGGAACTTTTTCCTAGAAAAAAAAAAAAAAAAGAATCCCTGTTTGTCTCAGTGACTTCTTGGGTTGTTTGTTTGTTGGTTTTGTTTTGTTTTTTTGTAGTACTGCAGATTGAACCCAAGGACATTCTACCTCCAAGCTACATCCCCAGACCTCTTTTTTATTCTTTATTTTGAAACAGGGTCTCACTAAGTTGCAAGGGCCTCACTAAGTAGCTGAGGCTAACCATGAACCTGTGATCCTCCTGTCTCAGCCTCCCAAGTACTGGGATTACAAGTGTGTGCCACCACGCCCGGCTTTGGTTACTTTCTTGACAGATAATGCAGAGGTTTCCAGGAAACTGCTTGTATCTAAAGTAAGAAATGTTCCCGTTTAGCTACAAACTTGGTAATCTCAATCTCCCTCTCCTTCTCCTTCTTCTTTTTGGTATTGGGATTGAACTCAGGGTCATTCTACTTCTGAGCTACACCCCCAGCTCTTTTCATTTTTTATTTTGAAGCCCTCCTCCTGTCTCAGCCTCCCAAGTATTGGGATGACAGGTGTGCGCTACCACACCCAGCTCCAAACTTGGGAATCTTCTGGTTGGAACAAATCCCTCCAACTAGTGGTGATAAAATAAAGATGACTCTTCCCGGAGGCTTTTTACAATGTGCTTTTGAGACATTCTCTGCAGCTAAGCAGAGGGAGAAAGAAATGGCCCAGCAGTGATCTCCATGGCCAAAAAGAAATTAACTCACAACAGGGTTAAATAATGATGAAGTAACGTTAAAACAAGGCTGGTAATTTGCTAGGAAAATAGCAGATAACGGGCCACCCATTCAGCCACCTGGGAGCAGGAGGCCTTGGAAACCATCGGTATGTCCATAGTATGATTTTGGTGACATTTGTGACTTCAGAGAGAACCTGCTGCCCTCAGAGATGCCCTGCTTAGTGTGGCAGAGGGAGGAGAGCTGGGGAGAGGGAGCGGATGTGAGTGGTCCCCCGAGAGCCGCTGACAGCAGCCCTTCCAGTGCAGGTGGCTGAGATGGATGAACATGGGCCAGGGTTTCTCTTTGCTGCCAGGAGAAGAGGAGTAATGATGGTGGGTTTTACTACACTATGTGACACACAATGACATGGAAAGTGGCCCCTCCTCTTGTGACATGGACAGAAGAGTGTTCAAGAAGAATTTTTTGACTGAAGTATTAGACTTGAAGTATTATTTGCAGTGCTGGGGATTGAACCCAGGGGTGTTCTACCTCCGAGCTACACCCCCAGCCTTTTTTTATTTTTTATTTTGAAACAGGGTCTCGCTAGGTTGCTGAGAGTTTTGCTACATTGCTGAGGCTGCCCTCGAACCTGTGATCCACCTGTCTCAACCTCCCAAGTACTGGGATTACAGGCGTGTGCAACCATGCCCAGCTCCATTAAAATTTGTTGTTGGGCAGGAAAATGGCTTCATTTCAGCTCTGGAAATTTACCTAAAATGGCCTAGTTTTTTTTCCCCCTCCCATAGATGTGTAAACATTTCGACTGGTCTTTGCTTGGGTCATTCTGCCACAAAGTTGTGCTGCTCTCAGCCCAAAGCCATCCGCCCTGTCTGCCCCAAAAGGGATGGAAAGAACGAAGAATCATCTCTGAGGACCGGTGTTTCTCTATTTTTAATTTGCTGAGTTTATTTTCATGCCCCTCCCTGTAGTTTCTTCATTTTAGTTTCCTCTGTAATGGGCGTTTTAATAAAATTGTCGTGCCTGAGCAGTTCCCGGGCCTGCAGGGTAGCTACTTTGGAGTCCCCGTGGGTCCAGAGAGGGCTCTCCTGTTCTAAGGGTGGCCCAACTCTTACTCTTGGAGGGACTTGATTGGCAGGGTGGAGTTGGCAGCCGTCTCTCTGTCCTGCAGAGAAGTTTGGAAAAAAATCAGTGACAAAATGTACTTTCCCAGAGGAGAATTAAAATGTTGAAGTGGCCGAGTGTGGTGCCGCACACCTGTAACCCCAGAACTTAGAGGCTGAGACAGGAGGATTGCAGGCTTGAGACCAGCCTCAGCAACTTAGTGAGACTCTCAGCAACCTAGTGATACCCTATTTCAAAACAAAATATAAAAAGGGGCTGGGGATGTGTAGCTCTGAGGTAGAATGCCCCTGGGTTCAATTCCCAGAACCAAAAAAAAAAAAAAAGTTTGAAGTAGATCCCCAGCAGAAGTTGAGTTGTCCAAGTGTGGATGGTGTGCTCGGAAGGGTCTTAACTCTTTTGTAAAGAGCCATCGTGAACTGTGATGACTTGGAGGGTGTGATTTTATTAGTCGGGCTGGGCACAGGGAAGGGACCCGGATGAGATGAGTACAAGGGCGGCACAAGACCTGTGAGAACTTGAGGGGCGAGGGGAGAGGGGAGGGGAGAGGCAGCCTCCAGAGCAGCACACACAGCCAAGTCCCGCTGCCCAGAGCAGAGCCTGGGAGAGAACAGGACGGGACGAGAGAGGAATGCAGGCCAGTGGTTGGAGACAGCGATGCCGGGCACAGGCCAAAGAGGAGGAGCAAACCCAAGGGGGAAATAGTGGTAAGAGGGAGGCTTAAAATGGATGCGGGGACAACCTGGTCCTTAAAGTGACAACTTTATCCTTTTAAACCTGAAACAGTAGGAGAGACTGAGATGGGGTTGGGCTGAGCAGCCTGCAAAGGACTGGTGGGATGTCCAGTGGCCCCAGTGCCTGCGAAACAGACAGCCTCCAGCCGAGCATCTGAGCTGCCTTCGACGGGGCCTCCAGGGCCCAGAGCCCCTTCCTGAATGAAAGATGCAGGGGCTGGACTGACACAGGGGAGGGAGGATCCTGCAGCAACATCTGCCCTCCCTGACTACAGAGGGCATGCAGGAGAGTGGGGCCCTGATGGGAATCGCCTTTGGCTCTGGGCAGCCCTGAGGTGCCTCCTGTCAGCCGGCCTGCCTGTCAGAGCCCGTGCAGGCTGCAAAGCCTCGGGACCCACATGCCTGTCTCCGGGAGCCTCTTTGGACCACAGCCCTGGACAAGCTGCAGGAGCCCTGGACACGCTCCAGCCCCATGAGTCAGACTTTCCCCAAAGCAGCAGCAGGCCTAGATTTTCCCAGGGTGCTGTTCCGCACTTGAAGCCCCGCCTCCAGGAGTTTCACATCCCACATCTGGACAGCTGGGCTGCTCACCCAGGGAGGTCGGGGGCCTGAGGACACAGCTTCCCTGGGGCCTGCAGCTTCCCAGGAAAAATCACAGGTAACTCGATGCTCCCAAAGGAAAAGTGCTGTGTCTATGGACGCTGTCACTTAATACCACCCAAACCTCCCTCAAGAGGTAGGAACTGTTAATTCCTGCTCTTCAGATAAGGCCACAGCTAAGTAACATAACTTGGTAAAGTCATAGGAGGCCTGAGAGTCAGACTCCTAGGGAGTCACTGCAAAAAAAGGCAAACTGCAGCTATTTCAAAGCTGCTGGCTTTGTTTCTTGTTTGCTAACAGCTAATGTTCACAATCTCTCTCTCTCTCTCTCTCTCTCTCTCTCTCTCTCACACACACACACACACACACACACACACACACACACACACCACATATACAGGATCTGGTAGCTCTAAACTGCGTACTTCCCACCTATGAAATATCATAATGATTATTCTGCAAATTCTCCAATACCATCTTGCAGGAGGCTGGGCTGCTGGGTATTGCATGCACAGGGATAGATGTCTGGGGAAAGCAAACAGCCTCATTTAAAATGCTTCTCCCATTTTTTAATGATAAGAGCAAATCAGAAACAGTTTAAACCATGAATTATTCTTTGTCCTTTTATCTCTTTTAATTTGACATACTGACTCCCCTTTTCATTCTGGTATAAGAAACTGAACCTGTGGCATAACACATTGCTTTGGTAGAAAATGATGGTGAGAATAAAATGATTTTTTTTCCTAAAATGCTTATGGTAAAGCACTGGCTGGTTACTGGTTTACGGAGGCTGAATGGAAGATTCTAGAACTGACTGTGCCTGATGCACCAGAGCCCCAGGCACATCCACTCCTCCTTTGGTAGCTTCATGTTCAGTTGGCGCTTTTCCTAGGAGCTCGCTGCCTGCACCCACCCCTGTGGGATGGCCCAGTCCATGGATCAGAAATGAAGTCAAATCCCAGCTGCGGAGCTAACTCACAGTAATCCTAATCTTATCAGCCCTGTTTTCTCATTTGTGAAATGGAGGAGTCTGCAGCTCAGGCCAGCGGCAGAATGTTCCCTAGAGACGTTAAGAACCAGCTGAATGCCCATCTGACCGAGACAGATTTTGTGAGTTCACATGATTGGAAGGCTGGGGAAGGGGCCGAGAGACCCCAGTATTCTCTCCAGCTCCACGAGGCTGTGTGTGAGGTGTCTGTCAGGAAAACCTCCTTCATTCAATGCCCAGCCCACAGTGGTCTTTGATGATGCACAGCTCTGCCCCGAACCTTGGGCAATGTCACGGCACTGGGCCTCAGTCCACATATGTCACAGGGCATCGACTACACGATTTGTAAGGTGCCTTCAAACTCTTAAGTATTACATACACTGGATTCCTCAAATTGTTAAATAAATGAATTGTTTCCACACAGATTTCTGTGTCGAGATGTTGAGAAACCATGCCCAGTAACAGTTTCCAAATTCTGACTCTAAAATACTTAAGTTTGTCTGGCTCTTCCTGAACTTTCCCAATTTCTAGACAAAATGAAATAACTCTCTTCCTTTGAGCATCTTTCTTTCGTCAGCTCTTCCTGTGCTCTATGCACCCCATCCCAAGTCCTCGCTCCTACTGTTTCTGATCACTGTGGAAAGATCCAGAATCCTGTGCATCCTAGGAAGAAGACAGAAGACATTGCCCCTGTGCGACAGAGGCTGCAGAGCTCATCAACTCTTGCAGGCGTTCCACATTTCCTGCCTCCCCTGCACTTAGATCAGGGCCATGGGCTGGACAATGGACTATGAATAGAGGTGACACAGGTCATTTTGGTCGAAGGCAGTCACAAGGGTTGTGAGTTAGCCGGGCGTGGTGGCACACACTTGTAATCCCAGTACTTGGGAGGCTGAGACAGGAAGATCCGGGTTCGCAGCCAGCCTCAGCTACTTAGGCCCTTGGCAACTAACTGAGACCCTGTTTCAAAATAAAGAATAAAAAATAGGGCTGGGGGTGTAGCTCAGAGGTAGAATGCCCCTGGGTTCAATCCCCAGTACCACAAAAAACAAAACAAAACAAACAAGGGTTGTGAGTGAGTTCATACTCTTTACCATCGTTGTGACTTGAAGAAAAAAAAAAAAAGATGGTAGAGCTGCGAGATGGAAGCTGTGGATCCCTGGGCTACTGGTAGAGGAAAGCCACCAAAGAGACTTGCCCGACTTGCATTACAGTCTCATCCAGATAAAAATAAAACTCTGGCTTAAGTTACTGAGATTTCTTGCTTTGTTACTTCCATTCAGTCTAGCCTAGCCTGATACATCCCTTCCAGAGGTATGCCATTTTAAGAGTGATTCTGGGGGAAACAGCAATGAAAAACACAATGCAAATAGCTTCTCATAATGGAACTGTATCCATCTGTAGAGAAAGAGACAGCGCAGGGAACTTCTCAATACCACTGAAGTCGGGGCACTTAAGCAATATTGTATGCACCCTGATTGTCTTGTGCTGCACGAAGAATTTGGAAATGCTCCAAAGAAGGAAATCTAAAGACATTATTACTTCAGGTAGAGTTACCAAGCCCAGTGTCTAGATAGAGACAAAACAAAAAACTAGTTTTCTAGAATGGTCTTGAAAAAATAGTCACCTAGTGCCAGAGACAGAAATCCCTTTCCTGCCCCATCCCACATTACCAATTTTCTATCGAAACTCAGCTTTCTCTGAGATTCTATAAGGGCCCCAAAATATGATAATTTGGGTTCATTTAGGAATTCATTGGAAAGTAACGATGGGAAGTGTGGGGGAACTATATGATAACTGGTGAGACACTGTGTCTGCTCAGTGCAGCTGGACCCGGGCTGAATGCCTTTGAGGGAAGACCTTCCTCCCTCCATAGAATCCTCCTGGCTTTTGGAGCACCATGGAAGGTTTCACTATTATCCAGATAGTAACCATCACTGAATGGGGGAAGGGCTCTCAGAAAGAATGCAAAGTCCTAGCTGGCATCCTCATGCTAAGTTGGATTTTATAAAAGGCATTCCCGTCGTGTGACTCCTAAGAATAGCAACCTCCAGGCATTGCCACTGATGATGTCCAAGGACCTCATTCTCCCCCTATTTGAATGCTCATGACACAGGCCGCTGGGGAGAGCTCTTGAACTCTGTCCCTGGCCTCCCCCCTCTGCTCCCTCCAACGGATCCACGATGGGCTTCCGAGAGGCTCATTCTGGAACTCAGAACCCTCCCGATTAACACTCCAGATACGAGCCCTTTGGGTTTGGCAGCACATGCCAACCAAGTCCCAAAGCAGTTTATTAGTTTAACCAAAAGGTAAACAGATGACGGAGATGCAGGAAGACAAGCATGCGAGCAGCTGAAAGCATCGCCCGGCTCTCCACCAGGAAGCAAACTTATGACAGTTAAGGTGGCATTAAATAAATGAGGCCATGTTTTATCTACTTGGAATTTCCATTGTCTTTAAAAAAGGTAAATATATATATATACTTTTTTACATTGCAGTATATAAATCTAGGCTCTACATGTACAGTATAAATACACAGGGCGAGCACACAGGTACAACATGTATGTCTTGCTAGCCACACCCTAAACCAGGCCAACAGTCTACATTTTCTTTTTGACCTTCGCACCAAGAAAGTCAAGCTGAAGCTACATTTATTCCCATCTCCACAATGGCTGCAACTCTGACCATCTCTTCTCCACACACAGAAGCGCAAATCAAACAAGGCTCACAAACAGAAGAAAGTGCTGTTCGACTAGATGAAACCCAGTCGGTCTTTACAATGTGCCGCCCAGTCTCCTGGGAAGACCAGGGACATCTGAGGGCCTCCTGGTTCCTTCTTTGGTCCATCCCCACAAGTCTCTAAACTTCCCGGGATGCTCCGTGCAGAACTCACACAGCTATTTACATAATGTAAGTCCCACACTATTTTAGGAGCTGTATTACAGGATTAAAAATTTTTAAAAAGCTCCACGTTACAATTCTGCACTCCATATTCTAGGTTCATTCTCTTTATTTTTGGAATAAAAACTGGTATTGGGGGAATTATTTTCTTAAAAAAGACCACAATCTGAAAGTGCTTCTTACACACGTCAACTTCCCACATATGGCTTTTTAGTTCAAACCCCAGCATTGCTCAGATTCGGAAGGGAGACTGTGATGGTGTTGCTAGAGACAAAAATGTCACTGAAAATCCAGTCACACGACTCTAGCGAGCACGGGGAAGTCACTGATCCCATCTGGAAGAATGTACCTCTTGGAGACAGGGTGGAGATAAGATAGGCGGCCCACTGCTTCCCCCATGACTAGGCACAGGAATGCTACAAAGTTAATAAGTAAAATAGATGCTGTTATCAGCAAGGAACATCTTCCGAGGGGCTATTAACAGAGTGGTCGCTGTTCAGAAATCTTTCACAGGCTCAAAATGATCAAATATTCAGTCAATTGCAGTAGAAAATTCTACACCTGAGGAACAGATTGCACATAACACAGAGGGGCCCGGGTCCAGATGGCAAGAGACTCCAGACACAGTCGCACATGCAGAAGGCGGTCAGGAGACAAGGAAGGAGCGGCATTCCAAGGCAGGTGAGGGTCCAAACCAGTCACCGTGCTTTTGGCTTTCTTTCCTGGCTGACGAGTTACCGGAGAACATGGCTATTTGTAATGACTAATGATACGTCCTTTAGGAGGAAAAACAGAAACACGGTGGGGTTGCCAGAAATGCAAATGGGCTCCCGTTGACTCCAGAGGTGTCGTGATGGTGACCAGTGGGGCTCAGGGGCCTCCGGTGTCCCTCCCTCCCCTCCCTGGGCAGCAGAAAGCGGCAGGTGCAGCAGAGGTAGGAGCCACTGACCCATCCAAACCCTTCCCAAAGTGACATTTCATTCAGCCCCTGGCGGTTCCAGCCCCTGCGGTGGCTTGACCTGGTGGCACTTGATTGAGAAAGTAATCCTCTCCCTTTACAAAAATAAAGCCTGACTTGTGTTAATACTGGCACAAGGACACTCTGAGTTCCCAAGTTGACTCTATGTCCTCGGAAGGTACGGGATTAGGTTTTCTGTTTCTTTTATTTCCCTGTAAAAAGTGACCTCAGCTTCCCAGGTCATTGTGCAAATTTGTTTTTTCCATAGTCCAGACTATCCCATAAAGTCCCTCTTATATACCATATATACACATACATACTACATATGTGTGTGCATATATATATAACATATATATGCATTTATAAATGTATTTGCATTTCAGTCTTGAATAGGTTGAAGAGAGTCAATGAGTCATCCATCCTTCTCATGACAAATTCATTTCCAATCTCCTGTGCTTTGCACACCATAGGTACCCAATAAATATCTGTCGGCGTCACCAAGGATCCTCGAACACTGGATGGTAGCTGCCATCCACACGCACGGCCTGACTCAGCCCTGTAGCCAGCAAGGGGCTGCTGGCACTCCTCAGAGGGTGATTTTGCTGTGTCTGTTGCTCCAGCAGCCCCTTTTAGCTGTCCTGGGCAAGGTCAGGCTGGTCCGGCTGCGCAGCTTCACTTGCTCTTCCATGGAGTTCTTTTTGCGTAAGATGAAGTCGAAGTTCACTTGGCTGTTCATGGCATAAAAGACATTTGCTGAGTCCGGGATCACGAGTTCTGAAAAAGAAGAGGGAAGAGGAGGTGTCAGCTCGTGGGGGGCAGCCGGCACTGACTGGCAGGTGCCAATCTTGCCAGACACCAGGCTGGGACCAGGGCCCTTCGTTCCTGGAATGTGTCCTGAACCAGACAATGACCCAGCCCTCCCCCAAATTGGTCCAAATAACATCTCAATCCCAATTTAAAACCAAATGAACAAAAAGCCCCAAAACTAAGTCCAAATAAGGTTTTAGATGTTCCCCCAATGAACTTAATGATGAAGTGTAGAATGTGAAAGCTAGAAGAAAGCCCAGTGGGAAACAGAGAAATTTTGATTCCTAGTTACGATTCCTCTCACAGCTGGTGAAAGGCAGAACAGGACTGGAAGGCAGATTTCCTTCCTCCTGTGGTCCATTTCTCACCTAAGTGTGCAGATTTTCTCAAAGACTAAAGGGAGGGAAAATGATATGGGGGGAAATTAGCAAATCTATGGCATTTTCCAGAATGCTTTACTTGAAACACTGGAATATTTTTAAAAGTAATCTCAAGTCAAACCAGTTATTTATTTTGAGTCACTGCTGTGTCCACAGTTTTCATTTTAATATTCACCAGCAGCCACAGAGGACAGTGTCTATCTACTAACATCTAAACTATTTTTTACTTCAATGAATTCTAACTAGATATGTGCAATTTCTGAGCAAGGATTGTTCTGAGTGTACTATGAAATTATCAAAGTTGTTTGGATTCATTTTTAAGAGAAATTAGCACTCTGGGGTAATGGGTATCTAAAAAATAAACATGAAACAGAGAATAAAAAGGTAAATGTGAAAGTTTGGTTCTGTGGCAGTGGGATGCGGTGGGGTGACCCGCAGAAGCATCTAATTGCAGAACTGGAGTGAGCCTCAAATTAACTTTCCACGATGAGACCCTACAACTGCAACACTGGTACATTCGGGTTCTCTTTTTTTTTTTTTCTGGTACTGGGGGTTGAACCCAGGGGCATTCTACCTCTAAGCTACACCCCCAGCCCTATTATATTTTTCGAAACACAGTCTCACTAGGTTGAGGAGGGCCTTGCTAAGTTGCTGGGGCTGGCCTCAAACCTACAATCCTCCTGTCTCAGGCTCCCAAGTACTAGGATTACAGGAGTGCGCCACCACACACGGCTGCAATTTCTTTAAATAATGGTTCCCAGGTATATGGATGCATTTCATAGACCACCAGCTCTTAGCCTCAATAAGGGTGAGGTAAAGAAACATCAAAAGAGAAGCTCTGTTACCAAAAGATTGATGATAAATAAAAATGAAGCCTCTCCAAGTGATTAACTGAAACTGATAGATTCTTACGTGTACTGCTCATGTTCAGGCTCACGCACAACCGAGACACACAGTATTGGGAAACTAGGTGTGTGGCCAACTGCAAAGACCCAGTGACCCCCACCGTGCCTACTTGCTGCCTCCTGACACAGAGAGGCCTCTTTCTAGAATGCTCCATGAGAATTGGATGAAGAATGCGCAGGAGGAATTCTCAGCAAAAGTGCAGGGAAAGCAAGAGGTGGGATTGCGGGGAGCGCCTTGAGCTGCTTAGTTCTACAAGCGAGGGGATGGCGCGATCGTTCACCCTTGCAGGATTAAAAACCCACAGATCCCCTTTCTGCTCAATGGCTTGGGAACAACAAGGACGGGCCGCCAGACTCGCCCTCCGCCGGTCCCACGCCCACCTTTGTCCTCCGAGATGACCTGCACCAGCTCATACTCCTCGGCAGGGTCTGCGTCCAGGTTGTGCTTCAGCCGCGCTCGCTGGATCACGGCGGGGGTTTTATCCTGGCTCGTCAACTGCGAAGACAAGGACACCTGTGAAAAGCGGCTTCGAGTTTCCCGGAGAGCTTCTGGCCCTCTTATTCTTGTTGTCCTGTGCTGGGCACACCTCGCTGGGAAGAATTGGACTAGTGGCAACGGAACAGGACCAAGAGCCAGGACTCCTGAGTTCTAGTCCTGGCTCTGCCCTCAGTAGCCAAAAGATGATGGGCAAGTCACTGAATGTCTGAGTCAAGTGTCCTCCCTATTAATATAGGATGCCTGCACCGCCTATGCAGGAGGGAGGATGCCCGCGCTGCCTATGCAGGAGGACGCCCGCATTGCCTACGCAGGAGGACGCCCGCATTGCCTATGCAGGAGGACGCCCGCACTGCCTACGTAGGAGGACGCCCGCACTGCCTATGCAGGAGGGACGACGCCCGCATTGCCTACG